>JAQZBX010003226.1:0-66522 GCA_029593785.1 Cabassous unicinctus
ACAAATGCAAAAAATAATAATAATAATAATGTAAACTATATTCCTTGGCTAGTACAATGCCTCAATATGTGTTCATCAATTGTAACAAATGTACAACACTAATGAAAGATGTTTATGTGGGAAAGTGTGGGAGGAGGGGTGGGGTATATGAAAATTCCCCATATTTTTAATGTAACATTTATGTACTCTAAAGCTTCTTCAAAAAAAAAAAATATGGAAAAAAAAAAAAGAAAATATTGAAACTACTCATATGGGCAGAAAGGGCCTGCCTGAGGGAAGACAGCATGAGCTCAGCACAAAGTCATTGAATGCAGTGGAGTTTTTTGTGAGAAATGCTTACCAATGACATGAAAGATGAGAATCCTCAGGATGTTCTGCTTATCAAGAAGAAAGATGGGTCATATAGGAACAAGATGAAGAAAAATTCCTTAGTGACAGATAAATTTTAATCTGCCTTCCTTGTCTACCTTGAGGATACAAGAATTTAGAGCTACAAAGACCAAAGCAAGAAGAGTCCCTGAGGGCATTTGAGAAGTAGCATAATAGAGGTAACCCTAGCCACTTTTGGAAGTCCCTTCTGAGACTCTCATTGCAGCAGCTACTGGCAGTTGGTCCTTTGCTTATAGGGTACAAAGCACCCACGTCATCTTAGACTCCTATTGCCAACCTGCTGGGAAGACGGTTTCTGGGCTCACACTGACTTCCTCTCACTGTGTTTCTCCCCTCCTGTTTATGGCTTCCCCATCCTCTCCAGCCCCAGTCTCATCCTGCAGCACAGAGCTATTAGACCCCACAACCTTACTGCATAGGTGCAGTTTTCAGTCAAAGTCTAGCTCCAGGTAACAAGTGAGGCAGGTGAGCTTGAGCCATTCCTAGGGCAGAGGCCATCTTGTTAGTGCAGAAACAAAGTTTAAGACCTACCATGCCCCACACCTGTCTTCTCATTTCTCTCTGGACAATTCAGGACCTTCTCCAGAGGTGATAACTCTTCTTCCTCAGAGTTCCTGATGACAGATGAGGCTCTGATCACTTTATGAGTTGTCTGCTCCCAATGAGACATGGGTAATTTTTCTCATTCCAGCAGGCTAGCTGTCGCTGTTAAGATCAGCCTGATATGTGTTTGGAATATCTACAACCTAAAGAAGTGCAGGAGCCTTATCCATGATGGAGAGAACAAGGTGAGGTACCTGGATAATGTACCTAAGGTCATGCAGGTTTTCTCCTGTTTCTGCTCCTGATCCCTGGAGGTCATGAGGCTCTATGTGTTGGTCGGAAGCTAAGTCTGGTGACCAGAATTCTGAATGGCCTGGGGGAGGAAGGATATCCATGTTTGTACTTTGGGAAAAGAAATTGGGTCCTTAATTTTCAATTCTTATAAAATTATCCTGCCATAGAATTATCTTATGGTGACTAAATAATCATGCAAAATCTACTTTTATTACTATTATTATCATTATTATTAGCATTATTATTATTATTACACATTGCCTGGGCAAGTCAGAACAGAAAATTAAATCCTGAGAATTAACTGCACAGTGTCAGAGTGTCAGTTGCAAGAAAGTGTGTCCATACTTCCAATCTACTCCAGAAGAACAAGATGAAGAAAATTAACTTATACAGTATATGAGTGTGTGTATACAACATAATACAATATGATATAATATTTTATATAATAGCACATAGAAATAACAGCATTAAAAATATTTTTTCTGTTTGAATCTTGGAAAAAATCATGGCATTACTTAGAACAGATATAATAGAGAATCCCTAGGGGTTAAATGCTTTTAAGCCATAAGAAAAAAACCCTATCTCATTAGAGGACTCACCTCCTTCCCCAAATCTCTCTTGAACCTGAGCCTGGGGTTCATCCCTGCTCTGGGTGGTCCCAAGTACCACTTACAGCCCAGGACCTTCCTACAAGGGGAGGTTTGTGTCTGGGCTCACACTAATTGCCCCTCACTGTATCTCTTGCACAGAAATACATGGCTGTGTCTTCAGCTGTCTCAGAGCTCATCTGCAAAAAGAACAGTTCCTTGGATATGTCTTTCAATGTAGAGAATTGGCCCTTGAAGGATTGTAGTATGTGTTACCATTACACCATATTGCTAAAAACTGCTGCAGCCCCTTTCCTGGGAGCTGGAGGATCCAATGCTAAAAGTAACCAATGGTTATTATAGAGAATCCAGAGACAGAGCAGATGAGAGGAAGAATCTAGAAGAGTTTCACCAGTCCTGGGGCCAACACCTGCAGCTACAACTGGGAAAGGATATCTGGGAAAAAGTAGAACCATGGTGAGTCCTGTGCTCAGATATGTCACCCCCATTACCTTCATATCTGAATCCTGATATACATCTGGGTGCTGCCACCAGAAAAAGAAATGACCCAAATGGGTTCGCATTCTTGTTGGTGAAGCCCATGACAATTAAACAGTGTTTTTTCTGGTTGAGGAGGATCCTAAATTTAAGTCCATGTGTGCTTTGCTTTTAACAGTTGGCCTATATGGCAATTTGTATGAAGGAGTACATTTAGAAGTAAAGGTCAAAGGGGTCAGGGGAGTCCCCTTTCTCTGGGGTTCCCCTGGGAGGAGGATGCTGGGTGGGCCCTAGTACAACACAGTCCCCCTCCTAGGACTTCACTTCTCTAAGTAGAGGGTTTTCTTTATTCAGGCCATGGAAATTGCTGAAGGAACCGATAAAGGAACTGGATGCAGCCAAGGAACAAGAAACCTATGGGAATATAATCAATGTGCCTCTACTCTCATGGATATACTTATTTATGAAATACCCAACACAAACACAGGGACCTCTAATATCCCTAATAAATGTCCTGATCCATTTATCTCCTCTCCTAGCTGATTTCTGTTGGATATAATAAACTGTTGAGGCAGTAGCTAAGTGTACAAACACATTAAATTCAGACAAACTGTACCCAACACAATATGTGCCATAATTCACAATGACATTTTTGACTCACTTCACATTAGTGAGCATTTCTTCTTCTGAAAGGGCTATTACACAGTGTATGCCAAAAAATAACTGTAGAGCTAAAATTGTTCAAGTCAACTCCTCTTGAAATTTATTTTTAGCAAAAAGTAGACTTTCCTGCATAGTTGATAATCACTTTGAACAGCCTTCCAAAATTGAACCTCAAGAGTCTCTTCTTTTGGAAGAACTTTAGGGAACATAAACCCTAGTCTTAGCACACTAACAAAGAAAGTCAGTGAAGGTCCTCAGCTCACTGATATGTTGGATTGTGATATGGGTTGACTTCTGTCTCCCAAAACACATGATCAAGTCCTAACACTGGTCCTATGAATGTGGACTTATTTGGAAATAGGTTCTTTGAAGATGTTCTTAGTTAAGATGAGGCCAAATTGGATTGACTGGGCCCTATCCCATCATGACTGCTGTACTTATAGAAGGGAAGATGTGGACACAGAAAGACAGATTCAAGAGGGACACCAGTGATGACTGAATTAGGAATTAAAGTCAAAGTATTTTGGGCAAAACACCAAGAGCTAGGAGGAGGACAAGAAGGATTCTCCCCTGCAGAATTCAGATGTATAGCCTCCCGAACTAGACACCTAAACAGAAACAATATGTTTGTAATGTATTGAGTCACCTAAGTTGTGAGATTCCATATGTTTCTGTGGGTGAGGAAGAGTTGCTAGCATGTGCTCAACACAAGGAAAGAAAAATTAGCTTTTGGCCATTGTGTACATTTTTAAACAAAGCTGAGGCTTGTCATCAATATTATATGACTTTCAATGCTTGTGTGAAGAACCAAGGGAAATGATTAATTTGTAATAGACAGTGAAAGGAGGTAAATATTTAAGTGAGATTCATTTGAAGGTTACTGGACATAACACCCTGGAGGAAGTAGCACCATGGTCAGAGTGAGAAAGACAAGATGTTGGTGGGATTCATATTGAGGAGATCGGGAAGGGCCATCTCATGGCTGATTTTTATCTGTCCTGTAAAATATAGAGAATATGAACTAAGAATGGAATGTGAACATATAGAAAGTTGAGTCTATATGTTTGCAGATAATGGATGTTCATTCTTAAATGAGTTGTGAAATGAAGCTTTTCTCTTTAGACAAATGCAACAATTATCAGGTGATCATTGTGTCTCCCAAAATTCTTGGCCCAATTTATTACAAATTGTCCCTGTCCTCAGGTTCCTCCCTATTAAGATATCTATAAGAAAGAGTACCCTATTCTAAGTATGACTCTTGTTGTCTTTTTGAGCTCCTAAAAAGGAGTAGAATGGTATTAGACACATCAAGAGTCCTAGATAAATTCTTTTTTGAGACTCATGTGCAAAAGGTAAACCCCAAATCTGAGAGGAAGCCCCTCTTAGATATACTTGCACCTATCCAGAGCTTGGCCCTGTTCTATGTGGGTCCTGAGAGCCCTCTGAATTCAAACCTCACACTACAGGGAGGTTCCAGTTGGGCTCAGGGGGCATTTCCCTTCCAGCCTCTCTACCCAGTGTTACCTGGCTGGTCCCTTGTCTTCAGACTGCACTTGAGGAGAGCAATATGCTGTTTATAACATCTCTTTTTAAAATATACTTTTAGTTTTTAAAAGATACTTAGATTACACAAAAAATATAGGGATTCCCATATGCCCCACTCCTCACACTTCCCAAACCATTCCACATAAACAATATCCTTAATTAGTGTGGCACATTCATTGCAATTGATAAATGCATCCTAGGGCATTGCCACTGAGCATGGACCATAGTTCACATTGTAGTTTACACTCTCTCCCACAAAATTCTGCAGGCTATGGAAAGATATATAATGTCCTATATCTGTCATTACAATTCCATTCAGAATGATTCTGAGGTCCTGAAATAGCCCCTGCAGTACACCTGTCTTTCCCTCCCCCTGCCCCCAGAGCCTCCAGTAGCCAATGTGTCCACATCAGTGTTGTAATTTTGTCCATTGCTGCAACCACAACAAGTCTATAGGAGAATACCAGTAAGTCCACTCTAGTCCATAGTTCACTCCGCAATCCTGAGGATTCTGGGATGGTGTTGTCCACTCCACCTCTAAATGAGAGGAGACTTCAATCCCACACAGCTGATGGATGGGAATCTTTTACTTGCAGTTGTAGGCTCTCTCATTTCCGTGGTATGGTGGTTGTCAATCCTCACCTCCTTGTTAGTTATCTTGGGTGAGCCCAATGAACTGGAGGGTAGGTGTTGCAACTCTGTTGAGGCTCAGAGTCCAGCTGGTACATGGACAGCCCAAAGATTCAAGTCTCTTGGATGTACACCTACCAACTCCAGCACCAAGTACAGGCTCAAAAAGAAGGGACAGATGAGCCATGTGTAGGGAAGCCATAACTGAGTCCAACTCTGTCACTCTCAGGAGCACAGCTCTCAAAGTAGGGCCCACTGGCAAGGCACCAAACTCCAGAGCTATCTGCCCTGATCATAGGACCTGAGTTTCCCCAGAGCCCTCAGGAGCCTCACTCTTTGAGGTAGTATCCACTTTGGCAGTCTATGAAATGCCGCTGAGATGTGCATAAGTGTTACCTCTGGGATGACCTCCCAACTCACTTTGAAGTCTCTTAGCTATATAAACTAATTTGCCATTACCTTTTCCTTCCTTTATTTGAAGTATTTTTCCAGTTGCATTGCTAGTTTGTGCTTGGTAGCAATCATTTGGTGCCAGGGAGGTTCATCTCCAGGAGTCATGCTCCACGCTGGGGAGAAGGAAATGCATTTATATGCTTAGTTTGGCTTAGAGAGAGGCCATATTTGAGCAACAAAGAAGGTCTCAGGAGGCAACTCTTAGGCACCCCACAATACTAGGTGAAGTTTCAATTTCAAGAGGAAAAGCTCACAAGCATAGTCATCAATATCAAGGGCCCATCAATGGACCATCTTCCTTTGCCTGTCATTGACCCTGCACTTGGGGAACAGTTGCAGCTCCATGGGAGAACATGACAGAGCTTGCCAAGATGGGAATTCAATATACTCTTGATTATTGTGTGAATCTCCACCAGCTGTGAAAATGCCCCATGAACATTTGAACACAGTTATATACCTTTTTATGTATGTCCAGCTGAGCTTCCACCCAGGTATCCCCATCACTGACACCCCACTCCAATGATCCTCCTCTGCACCAGTTTTAACCATTTTGTGATCTAAAGCTTCTTCAAAAATGAAACCAATAAAATAGCCAAATAGAATTAATAGGAAAAATAAAATAATGATGGTAGGTTTAAATATAAGAAATAAAATACATAAAAATTTAAAGAAAACTAAAAATAAGTAAAATTTAGAAATTGAATATTAAAAAATAATGAAAAATATTTTTAAAAAATTTAGCATTTTGCCTTTCATCACTGTAATATCTGTTGTCCTGTATGTACAGTGACATTTTATTCCATTTATTCCCCAGCATCTTATATTTTTCATTTTGTTTTCAAAGAAGTTTTAGGTTACAGTAAAGTCACATGCAGAATATAGTTGACACCCATATGCAAACATCCTCCCCATTTCTCCCCTTCCCATATTAATGCCTTTTAATATGTGAATGGTACATTTGTTACAACTGATATACAAATACTGAAACATAGCTGCTAACCATGTTCAATGGTTTACATTATGGTTTATATTTTAGACCATATACTTTTATAAATTTTGATGAAATTTAACATGGCCTGTGTCCATCACTGGAAAATCATGTAGAACACTTCCATTTCCCCCTAAATATCCCTTGTTCCATCTATTCTATTCTTCCCTCTCTCTTCTCTCAGGACCCATGGTGACCACCCAGCTTCAGTCCTTGGATGACAAGATTCATAGTTACTTGCAACAACACTGAGGTAGTGACACACTGGTTTGTCCTCCCCTAACAAGAACAACCCATGCTCTTGAGAGATACCTACCCCTCTGTTTGAGAGCAATCAATCCTCCCCAGGATGGGATTCCAGCACCTTCCCACTCATTATGTGGGTCTCCACCCACTGATACAACACATGATGACAAAATGATCACTCACACACTCCCTAGAAGCCTGCCCCAGGTGTGCCCTGTCCCAAATGGCCCCCATCCTACACCTTAAACCAGTAACCCTTCCTTGCCATATTGCCATAAGAGAGTTTCCAGCTATGTACTTTCAACCACATACCCACCATTCCCCAGTGTTCACCTGGCCTCTCCCCCAATAATCTCCCTAGTTCCATGGACTATCCAACCCACCCTCCTCACTCTACCCACCTATCAAATCTGCACTGTCCAACCCAATAGTATCACTACCCTACTGTCATATACCTTCAATGCCCAACTACATATTTCCACCTTATCATACACCCATATGTGCATTGGATCACAACCTTCTTCTCTCTTTCTACTTCCTGTAAACCGATCTTCCACACAGTAGCTCTCTGGGTCTGCTCAATTTGCTTAATTCATATCAGTGAGGTAATGTAATGTTTGTCCTTCAATGCCTGGCTTGCTTCACTCAACATAAGGTCCTCAAGATTCATCCATGATATCCCATGTGTTAGCACTGTATTCCTTCTTACAGCTTAGTAATCTTCCATTGTATGTATGTACCACATTTTGTTTATCCATTCATCAGTTGATGGGCATTTGGGTTGATTCCAACATTTGGCAATAGCGAATAATTCCGCTATAAACACTGGTGTGCATATATCTGTTCATGTCATTTCTTTCAATTCTTCTGGGTATATACCCAGCAGTGGAATTCCTGGATCATATGGCAGTTCTCTAGTTAGCTTTGGGAGGAGCCACCAAACTGTTCTCCACAATGGCTGGAGCTTTTTACATTCCCACCAGTGGGGGATGAGTGTTCCTATTCCTCCACAGCCTCTCCAACACTTGTAGTTCTCTGTGTTTTTAATAGCCATCAGTCTAATGGGTGTAATATGGATCCATCTCTTGACATGTGAATTTACTTTAGAAAGTCAGCCTACTCTGTAGGGAGATGACACACAGGATATCATTAAATCACCAGGATCCCTTTCCTGGAGCCTGCAAGATGTATTGACACAAACCCAGGCACAGTGAATCCAGATATTTTCTGGGACTTTCATGGGGCCTCTTACCTCTTTGTTCACCTCTATTTGAAAGTCACATCAGAGAACACCTGCACATATAGTACTATGGAGTTGAAAGTCAATTCACACATCTAGTATGCCAATAACACATTCACATACACACTTGCACATATAATTTCACACATGTGCACACTACCAACACACACTCATCCATCTACTATATCCATAATACCCATACATATCCACACAGACACACACATACACAGCACAGACACACCTGCACACATCACACACACACACCTACTATTGCAATAATACAACCACACACTAAAAAGCACAAAATCATGTGCATGCACACACACATACCTCCACACATGTGCACCAGTATGAACACGAACACATAGACATGCTTTGTCTGATTTTTGCCACCAAGAGGAGGAAGGAACAGAAGGATTCCATGTCCTATTTGATAAATCCCATGAATCATATAGAATTCTGTCCAGAAGGATGAGAAACCTGACTCTGAGTATCAGAGGGGCAGAGTTGTCTCCCAGGAACTTTGGGTGTGATTTTCATGTGGGAGGCACATTTTTGTATAAAGGTGGAAGCTTCAAAGTGTGTTCTCTCTCTGGGTACTCTTGAGGCTTTGTGGGGAACTTCTTTGTTTACTGATCACAGGTCATAGAGAAAGATTTTGGGAAATAAACATAAATTTTATGACTTTCTATTGTGTCTTTCACTTGTTTACAAGGAATACAGTCCTGTGAAGAGTATTTTTTTAATCATGAAGAAATGTTCATGTCTTAAAGAAGGAAGAAAATAAATACATGCTAAATGAATGAATATATTAATAAATGAAATGGAGAGAAATGGATTGAATAACCAGAAACTGAGAGGAGATAGACAGAAATAAAGTATAATTTCTACATGAATTTTTTGTTGGCCATCTCTCACAAACTCACCTCTGCCACTCTGAACAGAGGAATGTGGTGGAGCAGCAGGAGGTGCTGAAATCATCCAATGTAAGGAGACTGGAGACAGCTGCTCACGTTACTCTGCACAGTTCCAGGTCATAGCTGCCTCCATCTCAGTTTTCTTTGAAACTTTCAGGTCCATGGGTAAAAAGTAGTATACCATATTTCTATGGGTCTGAGGAAATGAGGAAAACAAGACAGAAAGAAAAGTCTATGTTTCTGAGGAAATCACTCTGCTTTGAAGGAGGAAACTTAGATCCTCAAATACTAATCTCCTCACCTTCTCTCTGCAGGGTATGTGCCCTGAACTCTCTGGACAGGGGTATCCACTTGACCCAACTGTCCTGTGCTTCCCAGCAGGGGGAAATTTGAGTCTCCCACCCTATCCTGGGGCCCCTGGTGTTTCCAAGCACAGCATTATGCACAGCTGTGTCCTCAGGGCTCAGAGGCTCACCTGTAAATGCACCTGACTCTGTAGGGTCGCTAGTGAAGCCATTATGAGACCACGTGGATGTTCTGTGGATGATGTTCTCAGCCCTGTTGATCCTGTCAACATATCTGAGCCTCACCCCAGGAAAGTGGAATACAAAAAGCTAAATGGACAAGGAGCCAGTTATCTCACAGGTGATGCCAGTATTCTAGGAGGATATGACAATACTTGATCCAGGAAGAGCACCTGGACCTTCACAACCAGAAACAGGAACTCACATTCCCTAAACACAAGATACATCTAGAATAAAGTTATTTCCCAGTCATAAATGGTGGGTGGAGTGGAGGCAGATGGAGACAGGACACCTGGGACAAGACAGCTGAGGACAAGGAGAACCACAGTGAGTCCTGTGCTCAGATGCATCATCCCCATTACTTTCTTATCTAAATCCCTGAGACACTCACCCTGGGAGCTGCCACCAGAAAGAGGAAGAATGACAGGGGTTTCATCTTCTTGTGGATGAAGTCCATGATGTCCAGGAAATATTTTCCAGGCTTAAGAGGGACCCGAATTTAAGCAACTGTGTGCTGTGGTTTAATCTTTCTTCATGTGTACAGTTTGCATTTGGGAGGTAAGTATATTTATAATGAAAGGATATGAATCATGGCCACTGTTTTAAGTGCATGCCTGGGGGGAGGATGTTGACTGAGCCCTCGGAGAACATAGTCCTCTCTCTGGGATGCCCCATCACCAAGTCCAAGATCCTCTACTTCCAAGCAAGAAATGTGATGAATGAGATGTTCAGAGAACCAGATATGGCCAAAGATCAAGGATGACATTGGGAATATGTTCACTGTGTCACCAATCCAAGGGATATATATATATTTATATTATGTAAATTCCATGACAAAATTGTTTCTAGCAGTTTCTGCTTGTTTTCAATGTTTGTGGGAAGATGAACATTTGGGTCTGGCATCTCACAATTTTCTTGATGTCATTACACAGTAGTCACATTAAGTGTTAATTCATAGTTAGATGGCAGAACTGTTAGATATTACTATGGCAGTTATTTTCTGTGTGAACTCTTATTTCCAATGACCATAGTTGCATCAGGGATACCTGAAATGCTCCTGCCCCTGATAAATTGCACTTGTGCAAATTTGGCAGGTCAAAAACCCTCAGTCTCAGTATCCTCACCCTGCACATTGATCAATTTGTATCCACTTACTTCTAAAAATACCATATATGTTATCACCTTATGAACTAACCTTGAATACAGCATATGGCCATTGGCTATTCATTCATTAATATTAGTGAATTGAAACATTGACCACATGAACACACCCTGGAGTGTTGAAGCAAATGGCACTCAGTGGACAACCATGGGGCTAGTTCAAGGATATTGTGACTAGTCCTGTTTCATCATGCCTTATTTCTCAATCTGTAAATTGGAAAAGGAAAAGTGAGGTATGCATTATATGCTGAAGGATCAGCACCACTTGGGTTCAGTTGAAGGTACTTGTCTCCCTGGAACTTGCTTTCCTGGGAATCTTGGTTGAAACCCTGGTTCCTGTTTCCAAAAAATAGATCTGTTTCTTGATTTCTGGATGACATCAGTGCCTGTCCCTCCCTTCACCAGGGATCTCTGGACCTATGATTGTTACTGACACCCCAGCAGAAGGCACATGTTCTTCTTTGGGATATTATGACTATATTAAAATCTGAAGTATCTAGTCAAATTTTAGGATTTTAAGATGTACCTCACTAAACACCACAAAAGAGAATATTGAAAAGAATGAAGGTGTTTTGAAGTAATCACCTATGAGACAAACAAATATCATTTCATTGTGCAGCAATAGTTCTGTGAAGGAATGTGGTGTTATAACTAGAAGAAATATTTAACTAATTAAAGTTTATCTTGTCTGATATTATGTCATTTAATTTGTATGCTGGAATTTTATACGTAATATTCAGTCTACCTAGCATTATGACACTACAAATTTTAATCTTTCCTTCTTCCAGACATTAGGAAGTATATTTCTTTACATAAAAAATAACCTATGACTTCATTTTCTGAATCAATACTTACAAAATAACATTGTTTTGTGTGACAACAGAGTACCACCTGCTCAATTATGTTAATGGAGTGGTGGAAAAAAGGGTCCTTCCCAGGAGCTCAGCATCAAATTTAGGTTATGAAAATGGAATGTCATTAACCATAGGATAGGGGTCTGTGAGGTTCAATGGAGTGCCTAAAGAATTGTTTGGATTACAGAAGGAAACAATACAACCTAAGAGAAAAAAATGCCTCAGGAAAAACATAGCCAGGTAATAGTACGTGATGGATGAATAAACCTGGTATTCAGAAATTGTCTCTATCTTGGGGGAAAAAAAAAACATGCCTTGACTAGGGTCAGCCTTACACAGAAACTTCAGTAAAATGGCTTAGGCTAGATCCAAGATACTGGAATTACCCAAGAATACAACAGAAGTGCAAGAGAGCTTTTACTTTAGTGAACAGTTCCTCCCCTTGTCAGAACTAAAAAAGAGTGTAAATTTTATAAAATGTCTATGTTTTTATAAAATGAATATGTTAATGAACTAGTAAACCAGGATAAATGGTTAGTTCTTATTAAATTGTAATTAACATACAATTTCATATATTAAAGTGTACAATTCAATAAATATTTGCCTATATCTTCTTACATGTAAACATCACTATAAACCAGAAAATTAACTCGCCCAATTTTTCTCATACTCTTTAATTTCTGCCTCTTCTGTCTTCCCTTCTCTCTAGGCACCATTTGTTGACTTATAAATTATATACCATAAAGTTTATGCATTTAAATTACATAATTCAATAGGTTTTATTTTATTCTCAGATATGTTCCACCATCACAGAGTCAATATTAGAATGTTTTCATCCTTTCACTATTATAACTTGCCTAAATTCTCTTCATTCAATCCTGAATCCCACTAAGCAGTGTGTTAATCATCTGCCTCACACCTCTTCTGAGTCAGATGAAGAAGGGCACTGGGGGTCAGGATGAAAAACTGTGGCTGAGGGAAATTCGTGTTGTCTTCCCTCTTCCTCAGTGACATTCTATGCTCTGCCCATATTAAATGGAGGTTTTATCTAAAAATACAGCTTGTGAGTTTCAGAGTCAGGAAGGCACCCAGAACCTTGAAGCTGGGGAGTGAGTGAGCAGAGTACGCCCCAGCACATGACAGGGAGCCCCTCCCCTGCCTCCTCCTGTCCTGCCTTGGGAAGGCTTGTGCTTGGAGGCCCTGAGGCCAGGCCACTCTTCCCAGCCCCCTTCTGGGCTCCCTGAGGGGCAGACCTGGGGCTGCTCTCAAACTGCCCCCATCAGAGCTTGTGTCTCCCTCCCTTACACATGCTGAGGCCTCAGATCTCAGGTGTTTCTGTCATCAGGTTCATGAGATGGTTTGGGGAAGAACAATCAGTTTTTTATTACTCCATGGAGTACATAGGACTAATGTTGAAGTATCTCACACTGTAGTTGTTTGTGTGATTTCAGAAGTTTCTGGAATCACAAACAGTGCCCTAATTAGAGAAAGTCAAGGAGATTTCATTTTGGTGTTAGATTTTTAAAAATTCAAGGATAATCCCTGAGGCTCCTGAGAAATCAGATCCTGCTGTCCACTGACAGAGCCATTTCTGCCTCCATAAAGGACAAACTGCTTAATGTGCATGCAGTTTGTAAAGAAACTTTTCTAATTCAGGTAATTTAATAGAGGACACAGAATATGAAAATTAGAGAGGTTCCCTGGGAAAACTGTAAGAAGTAGAGGAAGCCCCAGACCCTGGCAGGAAACCAGCAGAAACCTCCCCCTGCCCCTGGGGTTGAGCCCTGTGCTATGTGGGCCCTGAGCTCCCCCAGCAGACCAGCCCCCTCCCTGCATGAGGAGGTTTGTGTCTGGGCTCACACTGCCTTTCCCTCATGTGTCCTGGCACAGTAATACATGGCTGTGTCCTCAGGCCTCAGGCTTGACATTTGCAGATAGAGCTGGTTCTTGGCATTGTTCCTGGAGGTGGTGAACCTGCCCTTCACAGAGTCTGCATAGTATATGGTACTATTACCATGGCAATGTATGAGACTGACTCCAACCCCTTCCCTGGAGCCTGGGAGCCCTAGTTCATAGCATAGTTGCTGAAGGTGATTCCAGAGGATGCACAAGAGAGTCTCAGAGATATTCCAGGCTGTGCCAAGTCTCCCCCAGACTCCACCAGCTGCTCCTCACACTGGACAACTGTAATCAATGAAAGTAAAATTTGATTCACAGAGAGAGACACTGACACACACACCCTCCTCACACACACACCCTCCTCACACACACACTCACTGAATCCCACACACAGCAGCATCTCCAGTTTCCCCATAATATTACCATGGAAAATTGACAACAGAAATGCCCAGCTCAGCACACCATTTATGGTGCTTCCTCTTCCTCTGTCCTTTGCACAAAAAGGAAGAGCTCAGACAACCAGGGTGGGAGCTCCTCTCTCAGGGTTGGTTTTCAGAACCAGAGGGAGGGGCTCTATCTGCATGTCCATCCCCCATGGGGCACATTATCTCCCTCCCTTCTCATGATCTCACCCCGGGACATGCAGGCTCTGCATCCAGAGCTCTGTGAAAACAGTCATTGAAAACTCATCTGATGCTGAGAGCATGGAAAAGCATTTCGGGTGTAGAGAAGATGAATGCTCTCTCTCCCACCTCTTTATAAAGAACTGTGCATGGTGGATGTATTCTTTAAAGGGAGGTCTTACTGACTAGCTCCTTATTGAGGCCAGGGACCTGGGAAGAGCCCTTGATGATTCATCATCCTGGGATCCCAAAAACATCTCTGTTCCTTCTCTTCAGTGGCTCCCAGGTCCAGGAACCATGTAACATGAAATGTTGTCCAGACTTCTGTTTGTGCAACAACATGGGATAGATGGCAGCTGGCATATTCTCCTTCTCCCATCTGCTGGATGCAAGAAGCATGAGATTGAGGCTGTGGACATCTGTGTCAGAGCTCTGAACATCTGTCTCATGACTGGGTGCATCACCCTTTGTACCATTTGCCCCACAGAAAAATCAGGTGGTGGCTGGATGGACACACTGCTAGGTCTGCCCCAGCAAGGTCCCTCACAGTTCCCAGGGAAAGCCCAGTTCCTGGAGAATTGCAGCCATTGTTCACATGCCACATTACATCTAATTAAGAAGGGCTCTCTTAGCACACACAAGACCATGACTGGGGGTTTTTGTTCCAGTTTTACTGAGGGATAAATTACCTATATAAAAAATGCTCCTCCACAATTATACATTTTCATGCATTTTGGAAAAAATTGAGGTTTATATCAGAACTTATCCACCTCTACACTATTGAAATTGTGCATGAGATATTTCTTTGTTTTGCAGAGAGAATGCACAGAGTAAGATGATCAGCAGCCTCCCAGGGCTCTGCCCAAATGATTCTAGTAGTACATCTTTCCAGTTTTGACAACCAGAAATATTTCCAACCATTGTCAAATGTCTCTGGGGGCAGAATCCCTATGGTAATCTATTGACACTCTTACTAACATGAAGAGTACATTTCAGGTTATTCAAATTTTGAAATAACCAGAATTGGGGGAACTCATCAGATTAGACTTGGAACCCCTTCTTAGTTTTACAAAACTGAGGTCCAAAAAGAATGTGATTTACTGGATGAAATGCTCCCAAACTTGTGAATTAATGATATCATATAGTGACTTAAATCACAAATAAAAGATCCATCAAGAAAGAATACTCCACATTCTCCCCTGGGTTAAAAAGAAAAGACAGGAAAGATTGAATTCTGTGAAAATAATGTCTGATGTACTGAATCAGGAAAGATCCTTAGAGTAACTTTGCATGAAGGACCCTGTCTGTATAGGAGAAACCACAACTTCTGAGAAAATCCGTCCTCAGCTTCACCTACACATGTTCCTGAGCTGGGAACCTGTTCCTGGTAGTTCTTTCTTGACTCATATAACCAACCCCTGCCTTCCTCCCTTTGGGTGATGTTTGTGCCTTGGTTCCCACTACCTTCCTTTAACTGTATCTCCTCAGAGGGTGGCAGTGGCAAGCCCACATCTTTGAAACTCAGAGCTCAGCTGCAGGGACAACTGGTTTAGGGATATGCCAGCAGTGATGGAGATGTGGCCCAGTGTGCAGGGAACATTATCTGTATTCCAAGATGATCTGCAATAAGCATGACATAGCCACTGCAGCCCCTTCCCTGGGTGCTGGAAGCCTTGGTTCTAATTAGAACCAATGGAGAAGAAATAAACAGAGGCACACAGGAGAGGGAGAGGACTTGTAAGGTCTCCACCATTCCTGGACCAATTTCCTGAAGCTGCACCTGGGAAAGGACACCTGGATCAATTACAAATACAATGAGTCACGTGCTCAGATCATCATTTCCATAACCTTCAAGTCTGGAATCCCTAGGGCACTCACGTGTTCAATTACAATATGAATTTCAGTTAGTCAATTTCTGAAAAGAAAAAAGTAGCTGGTATTTTGGTAGGGATTGTGTTGAATCTGTAGAACAGTTGGGTGATATTGCCATATTAACAATATTAAGCCTTCCAAAACATGAACACTGGATAACTATCCAATTATTTAGGTCTTCTTTAATTTCTTTCAACCATATTTTTAATAGTTTATTTAAAAAGTAACTGTGAATCATTATACTTCACTTCTTTTGTTAAATATATTCCCTGCTTTATATTCTTTGTGTTGCTATAGTAAATTATATTATTGTTAAGTTTAATTCCATGGGTGTTCATTGCAAATTTGTAAAATTGCCTTTGACTTCATATTTTGATCTTGTATAGTCCTATTTTGCTGAAATTGTCCATTCAATCTTAGTTTTCTTTTTTTTTTAGCATGTATCTGTGTGTGTTACTTAAGATTTTTATTTACATGATTATGTCATCTATGAAAAAAGATAGTTTTCCTTCTTCCTTTCCATGACCTATGTCTTTTTTTTTTTTTTTCCTTACTGGCTCCACTCGAATTTGCATTGCAATGTTGAATACAAATGGTATTAGCAGCCATCCTTTTTTGTTGTTGTTACTTTTCTTGTTTGTGTTAGTCCTGATCTTAATGGGAAGGCTATCTGCTTTCACAATGATGCATCATGGTATCTCTGGGTTTTTTATAAATCCTCTAAAGAAGGCTGAGGAACTTCACTTCTATCCCTACATTGATGAGTGTTTAAGTCATAGAAGGGTGTTGGATTTTGTCAAATGGTTTTTCTATGCCTATTAAGATGATCATGCATTTTTGTCCATTATTTCATATGATTCATCACCTTGGTTGGTTTCCTTATGCTGAACCAATCCTGAATTGCTTGGAAATATTGCACTTGTTTATGTTACATAATCTTTTTTTTATTATTTGTAAAATGATATATAAATACATATGCATATATGTGCATTTGTTTACATAAATGTTATTTGTTATATATATATATATATTTTTTTTTAAGGTGCCAGATTACCTAAATATTACTCAGAAATTACATGGATTCCCATGTTCCCCACTGCCCACACCTCCAACAACATCCCACAAGAAGCAGTGTGCAAACAAGATTATGTTACATAATCTTGTTTGCACACTGCTTCTTCTGATTACTTTATATTTTCTTGAGGATTTGACTATTTTTAGAACAATATTCCTGCATGGTATTTAATAGTTTTCTGTCAATATCACATTTAAATGATCCTTTTATCACTCCAAAGACTTTTTCTCTTTTGTTTTTGTTTTTTGTCTCATCTTTTTTTTTTTTAGAGCAATTATATGTTTATAAAAAATTCATGCATGAAATACAGGGTTCAACCTCACACCCACAGATTTTCCTATTTTTCTGTCATTTTGTATGGCCAGTTGCCTAGCACATAGTCAATGCTCACATACAATTATTTGCTTTACATGCTAATTATATACTATTCTGACCCATTTTGATCAATCTCTTTTTTTTTTAATTATCTTTTTTATTTTTAAAGAAGGACACAACCTCAGACATAAGGACACAACCAGGTTAAAAGTGAAAGTTTGGAAAAAGGTATTCCATGCAAATAGTAACCAAAAAAGAGCTGGGGTAGACCAGATAAATGTAAAATAACAATATTATAGAATGTAAGCAATTAGTGTGACTAGCAAATTGGCCATGTGATCAATATTCCGTGTTTCTTCATACAAAATAAACACTTGCTTTTAGTTGAGGAGACTGGAGAAGAGATATATTTTTGGATACTTCATTTTTCTTTAACCCTTTCTTATGCATACTCATTAATTAAAATAATCCATCTGGATCAATAATTATTTAGTATGACTACTGTTGAAAAAGATTTTGAGTTTTTCTGCTTCATAAAATTATGAGTTGGCATATTGTTATCTGCTACAATTCTTTCCAACATGATGAGAAGAATTCCCAAATAGAAATGTCATTATCCAGAAAGAACTATGGCCTAAATGGAAATTAAATAACTATACAAATAATTTATTTCATTCTTAGAGATTATTATACCCAATAGTTAGAGCTATAATTTAAAAATTAGAATTATGTTATAATTAAATTTCTATTATATTAGAATTATTACTTAAATTTATAAATGTTTGTTGCTGTATTGTCTATTTCTCATAATTGATTATATTAATTCTAACCTGACCTTGAAACCTCTTTTAAAATTTGTATTTTCTTTCAATCTATTTTTCTATTCATTTTACAATTATACAATAAATGTCTTTTTATCAGCTAAAATAAAATGGTAATGTTCCAATTTCCTCTTTCTCTGTGTGTGTGTGTCTCTGCTTATGAGTTACAAGAGGGCAGAGACTCACCCTGAGTTATGCCTTGTGGATGTAGTCCAGTCAAAAGGATCTCACACCTACAGGGATGGATTTGTTAAAAAACAATCTTTCTCTTCTTTGGGGTTTCACCAGATTAAAACTGTTCACAGAAAATAACAGTTCTTTTCAGACCCCATGTGTTCTCCTATATGTAATCAAATAATATCAAGTAAAAACTTCTTTTTGTTTAAAAAGAAGTATATAATGTGCTGGCCCTGAGAATATGCCTCCCATTTTTTTCACCTACAGCACACACAGGAACATCAGCCAAGCTGCTATTCTCTGAAAACATCACCTTGTCTATGCACAAGACAGGTGACCAAGAGCTACTGCGATCATGTTTGGGACTGTACTTAAGCAAGACCCTTCCTAGGAGACAGGGGACTCCTTTGATAGGCAACTATGACACCAAGACATCCTGGTGACCTAGCTGACCTAGGGGAAAGAAAGCAGTTGGGAGAGAAATGGACAGACAGGCCATTGCTGAGTCTGATATGCACACTTTTGTGTAAAAAGGAAGATGAAATAAAATGTGGAATCCACTAGGATTTATGGTTACTGACCGTGGCATAACCTCACTCGGTCCCAACATGAATCCCAAAGCAAGTCCTCACTTGGGAACTCCCACTGAGGTCCTGTTCCTTTAAACACTCACTAACATTCATGTTGTTCCTCAAAATTTGATCCTGCTGACCACTGGCAGGGTAATTTCTGTCTCTACATAGGACAAGCTTCTTTGTGTGCATGCAAAAATGTTTCCTCCTATTGCAATGAATCTTTTGTAATTCAGAGGCTTCAGTGGAGGGCACAGAACCCTAAATATAGATAGCTTTCCTAAGGAATCTGAAAGAAGTAGAGGAAGCCCTAGACCCTAAGAAGAAACCAGCCTTAAGCCCCCCCATTCCTGCTCCTGAAGAAGGACCCCAGGCTATGTGGCCCTAAGTGTCCCCTACAGCCCAGCCCCTGCCTGCATGAGGAGGTTTCTGTCTGGGCTTACACTGCCTTCTCTTCACTGTGTCTCTGACACAGTTAAAAATGGCTGTGTCCTCAGTCTTCAATTTTGTCATTTCCACATACAGCAGGATCTTGGTATTGCTCTGGAGATGGTGAATTGGCCATTCACTGAGTCTATGTAGTGATCAACTCTTCACCATTACCTCAAATAAATGAGATCCACTCTAACCCCTTCCTTGGAGCCTGGCAGACCCAGTTCATCCAGTTGTTAGTGAAGGTGAATCCAAGGGTACACAAAAGTGTGTCAGAGACACTCCAGTTTTCTTTCCTCATAGCACCCACATCACCCAGATGACAGCCAGTGTATTCTCATCCTCTCATCTGCTCCTTGAAGGGAGTAGGATATGGAGGATTAGGACATCAGTGTTTCAGGGCCATTGGCAGCTGTCCTGTGAATGAGGAACCATAACCTGTTTCCTTTGTCTTCCCATTAAGCAACCAGAGGATAGGATGGATGTGTCTCACTCCATGAGCTCCCTCTCAATTCCCAGGACAGGTCCATTACTTGGAGGGTCAGCCATTCAAGGGAGCTGAATGGATTACCAGGGAGGTGCTGTCTGGAAGTCTAGGAGCTGGGGCAGCAACCAGCTTCCTCCCAGCCATGCTGCACATCTCATGGACATTGGATCCTCCTCTCTCTCCGATCCTCCTCCCTGTCCCCTTCAAGTTTCTGCTTCAGGATCTCAGGCTACTGGAAACTTTCATCCTAGGCAGGATAACCTCATGTTCTGCTCTGAATAGGGTCACCTGCTATAACTATGAGAACATCAAAGGGCAGACCAGAGATCTCTGCTGAGTTTCCTGGTAAGGGCCTGATGGTGAAAAGAAGGGGTTTTCTGTAGTGAAGTTAGCAGCCAAAACCCCCCTCAAGACTGCTGCTGGGATTCTGTGCTGGGAGGTTGTGGCCAAACTCGAGTATCTTTGTCTCTATCCACAGATAGTTGACATGGATGGACATGGTATGGTGGAAGCCATCCCTGATGCTCCCCTGGTGTCAACCTTATGCCTCTTCCTGCTCTTTTTAGAGGGAACAGTGAGTCCAGGCAGCACCTGGTGGTCATCCTGCTTGTACTGGTTCATGCCCATGAAGTTGAAGTTCTCAGTTGGATGCTGCTGACCTTGGTTTCCCTGGTGCATTGGGTCATCAAGTTCAAGGTGAAATCACTTTAACTCCACCCCAGCTAAGGCTGAGTAAAATAAGACCTTGAGAGTTGGGTGTGTTACATTTATCTAGAAATTGCATGATATGAGGGAATTGTTCAAATGTGTGCCATGGCATAAAGAATATATTTTGAAGCACTTTTATAATGTAATTATCCTTATAATGTAATTATCCACAATAAGTATGTGTGTGTATGATTGTGTGTGCAATTTGCTGCATGCAAATTCCCACAAAATTTGAATCTTAAAACAATACCCATTTATTATATCAGTTTCTTTTGATCAGAAGTCTAGGAATGAATCAGCTTGTCCTCTGCTCAGTTTTCACATGGCTTTATCTAGGTGTCATCTCATTTTCATCACAGAGTTGTTAATATCCAGAATATATACATAACCACTACAACTCAAAAATGAAAGGCAAATATCCAATTAAAAATGGTCAAAGTGTACAATTCTGTAGTATTAACTTTGAGATGTATATATGTTACTGCAATAAACAGTTTAAAAATATGGGCAAAGACTTGAATGGACATTTCCCCAAAGATATTATACAAATGGCCAATAAATACATGACAAGAAGTGTTTTATTTTTTTCCTTTGATATAGCTTTTGTGGGGTTCTTCTCCAGTTTCTATTGTATTCAAATATCCCAAGCAAGTGAAGACAGTTGATATGTGTATATTTAGTTTCATTCAAGTGGCTTTCCCAATTTTACTTATTCGTTAAAGTAATTTTTGATAGATTCCTTTAGAATTTCTATAAGCATAATCATGTTATTCAGTAAATAGGGAGTTTCGCTTTTTCCTTTCCAAACTTTATGGCTACTTCCAGAACAATCTTCACATTACGGGAAAACTTTCTAAGTTTTAACATTAACATACAACATTAAAATGATGACAGCTATAATATTTTACATATTTTAACATGTACAGGAACATAATCGCCAATATTATTTAATTAAGAGGGAGCATGAAAATATTCTCAACTTAAGTTAATTTTTTTCTGCATCTACTGAGCTGGTCATATATTTCATCTTCCTAGTTCTATTAATGTGTTAAATTACACTAATTTCTTGTTTAATAATATACTAAACTTTCATTCTTGAAATAAAGCCCAATTGACTAGGCCATGATATATTATGCGCTTGATATACGGTTATAGAAAATTTGCATCTAGGTTCATGAGAATGTTGCCCGGATTTTTTTCTTGTATAATCACTAAGAGGTGATCTTTGTTTTTTCCTTAGAGGTTCATGGATTAGGAGACCAAATAGTGTAACTGGACATTTCCCACAAAACAATAGGAATTTTAATGCAGTCCCAGTGAAAAGTTCCTCTTATCAATGTTCACAAACGGTTGTCAACTGTTCATGAGAAAGAAAAGGGACAAAATTAGCCCAGGCAATTTAAAGAAGATAGAGAAAGTTGGTGATTGGTTTAATCACATAGTTGTGTATTCATCAATTCAGTCAATATTAGACTGTTTTCATTACTCCAAAAAGTAATAATAAAAAACAAAGGCGGCTCGGGTGCTCCTCGGAGTACCTGCTGCGGGACCATGATCCGGAACCCGCACCCAGGTGCGGAGGGCGCGCCATTCGGTTGTGGTGCCATGGCTGGCGACCTCCACAGCGGCGGGCGGGGGCAAGATGGCGACGGCAGGCCGGGGGAGGCGGCGGGATCGCGCCGTGGCGGCCGCCGCCTTCGTGTGCGGGGCCTCGGGACTGGAGCGCTCGCTTCGCCTGAGCCGGTCCGCGGGCGTCGGGCGTATGCCGTCCGTGGGGCGCGATGGGCGGCGGGCTGTGGGCGGGAAGGCTGCGCGAGGGCGGTGAAGGAGGCTCCAGGGAGGCGCCCTAGCCTCTGCGTTGGCGCCTGCCGTTAACGCCCCGGCGAGGGCGGAGCGAGGTCCCCCCCGCAGCCCCCTGGGTGTCAAGGTTCCGCCCTGGATCCGCAGAGGGCCTGGCGGGAAAGTAGCGCGTGGGCCCTGCTGCGTGGGCGTACCCAGGAGCGCTGTTGGCACATCCAGGGCTCCGCCCGTCCACGTCCGTCTCCCCGGAAGCTCCTGGGCTCCGGGCGGAGGAGCAGGGGTCCATGGAATCTGCCAAGACCCCAGGGGAGCCCTCGGTGGCTGCGGTCCTGGCGCAGAGTGCTCAGAAGGCCCCTGGGTTTTTCTTCTCTAGCAAACCAAGCAGAGGACATTGTTCTAAGAAATGACAGGGGCTGTCAACCGTCAAAGAAAACCTAAAGTAACATGTCGTCTTTGGTGTTTCTATATGCGTTTACTTGATGGCAGTGGGCAAAGAACATTAGCTACATGGTTCACCCTGGGCCGCAGAGGAGAGCACCTCAGGGACAAGGGAAGGTGGCATCCTGTTAGTGGACCAGAGTCTTGAGGCCACAGCGACTGAGGCACCCCCTCGGAGCAGTGCCAACAGCCACCCTGCGCTGTGCTCCCCAGACCCAGCCATGGCCAGCGTCCCAGGGGGACTTCCCTCACCCCTGTGCCCTGACCCCACGACCTATGACCCTGCCATGCTTGTCTGCAGGGCCTGGTGTGCCCGAGGTGGAGGTGGCAGAGTGGCTCCCGGCACAGCATGTGCTGTCCCTGCTTATCACTTTTCTTGCACTCTGCCTCCTCACCTAAGAAATCAGGGACAGCTGTGCCTACGGCAGAGCTCGGGCTGGGAGCTGGCATGGGGGCCCTCAGATGAGCGTTCAGGCTCTTCTCAACGTAGAACACGGGCCTGAAGCCATAAACAGTCCTGGAGTGGAAAGTTTCCTTGTAAGCAGACCTGGAACCAGGTGGCAGAGGAGATGGCAGTTCATCTCCAGAGCCTTGCTATTTCTGGAAGCTGTGATGTTAGGAGATGATCCCCAAACTTTACACTTCATTGGATTTTTTTTTTAAACAAATCAATTTTATTGATACTATTTTTTTGATTTTTAATGAAGCATTCTATTCTTCCAAAGTGTAAAAAACAAACAAAAAGCTCTACCCCTTGTCAATTTCCTCTCAATCTCTCTAAATTCCCGACATATATAACTGCTATTCTACTTACATCTCTCTAATTTATTTGTATTTATATTTTGAATAGATGGAGTCAAACAATATGTAGTACCTTGTGTCTAATTTCTTTCACTTAGCATGCTCACTTGTTTTACCAATGATGGAAAATTATTACTGTATACCTATAAGCTATTGTCCATAGTTGCTTTGGTCATATTTTTGCAAAAATATCACCCTGATATTAACATGTTGTAACATTAACATACATTTGCTCTGTTTCAAAGAGAAATAGTCTTATAGATGCAATATTACCCAAACTCACTTTTCACATGAGGTTTCACTATGTATATGGTCCCATGGAACATTTTTTAAAACTTTTCTTCTAGTGATATACAGGAACTTAGACTTTCACTTTCAACCACAATCATACCCATATATTAGCACTTCTAATTAGAAACACTGTGATGTCCTTTCACTATTTCTCTTCATTTAAAAGATTTATGAACAACATTTATAGAGATTCTGCATGAATTAAACTGCAGCATTCCATTCCCTAACCAGTTCTATTTTCTGGTGACCTCTATTCTAGTTATTAACTCCATGATTGTGCTCAATATATTTAGTTCATAATAGCAAAATCATACAATATTTGTCCTTTTGTGTATGACTTGCTTCACTCAACATGATGTCCTCCAGGTTCATCCATGTTGTCATATACTTCATGACATTTCTTCTTATAGGTGAATAATTTGCCATCATATGTATATACCTCAATTTGTTTATCCAGTCATCATTTGATGGACACCTAGGTTTTTTCCATCTTTTGGTAAGTGTGAATAACACAGCGATGAACAATGGTGTGCATATGTCTGTTTGTGTCACTGCTCTCAGTTCTTCTGGGTATATAGCTAGAAGTGGTATAGCTGGGTCACATGGCAAATAGATATTTAACTTCCTTCGGAATTGCCAAAGAGTCTTACACAGTAGGTGTACCATTCTAAATTCACACCAACAGTGAATAGGAAGCCTATCTTTCCACATCCTCACCAATTCTTGTAATTTTCTGTGTTTTTGATAGTGACCATTCTAGTAGGTGTGAAATGATATTTCATTGTAGCTTTGATGTACATTTCCCTAATTACTAATGATGTTGAACATTTTTTCATTTGCTTTTTGGCATTTGTATTTCTTTGGAAAAATGTCTATTCAAGTTTTTTGCCCATTTTTTAGTCTGGTGGTTTGTCTTTCTATGTTGAGTTGTAAGTTCTCTTTATATATCATGGATATTAAATGTTGTCAGATGTGTCATTTCCAAATAATTTCTCCCATTGAGTAGACTGCCTTTTCAGCCTCTTAAAGACCTTTGAAGTACAAAAGTGTTTTACTTTGAGGAGGTCACATTTATCTATTTTTTCATTGCTTGTTCTTTGGGTATAATATTTAAGACACCCCCACCTACAACAAGATTTTTAGGATGTTTCCCTACATTATTTTCAAGAGTTTTATGGTCCTGGCTTTTATATTTAGCTCTTGGATGCATTTTGATTTGAATCTTGTGTAGAGAGTGAGATAGCAGTTCTCTTTCATTCTTTTGGTTATGGATATCCTGTTCTGCCAATACCATTTGTTGAAGAGACTCTTTTGTCCCAGTAAAGTGTAAGCTTGTCAAAAACAAGTTGACCATAGAGGTGATGGCTTATTGCAGTGAGTATATTGAGATTAGAGGTTAGAAATGTCTCTCTTCTGTTACTAAACATTTTTTTAAAAAGGATTTGCACTGATCTCTTCTAAAACTGACTCCCTCTGACCATTCTTATATTCTTCTCTGGTGTATGATCTCAATGTATTGCAAAGTAGCATGTTTTATCATACATGCATGCCCCAGTGGAAATGAAGTCATTATTTAATTGTATATTTTGAAGCTCATCTTGGTATCATTTGGAAATGGTTATATTTGTCTCACTGATGTCCATTCTTCTAGGGATAAATAATGGTTTCCTGAATGAATGAGTCCTACTGATAAATACACAGTTTGTTACTAGAGATAAATGGTATCAAACCAGGAGAATGTAACAGATCTCAATAACTTGTGGTTAAATAATAAATTTCATGGTTAGATACTTTGCAAATGATTTTCATATTTATCGTTAGCTCAACTGTCTTAAAGTCTCTCTGCACAAAGGATAAAGACAATCAGATTGAGGGATAGGATGAAAGAGGATGATCCAAAGTCTCTATGATTCTCTGGTGACCTTTAGCCCTAGGAGAACCATTTAAACCTTGTAACAAAAACAAAGTCTCCATTTCCCTCCCAATTGATGAATTCTCAGTAAGAATGTTCCTCTTTGCTTTTCTTCACCTCATGCCTAGCCAAGAGTATGTGCTGTGTCTTTCTCATGTCAGGCTTGACCAGTGCTGTGGTAGCTCAATCAGAGGGAACTCAGAATGCTGAGACACCTTCCCTGTCCAAGGCGCCTGGGGTCAATACAGGCCTATGGGATAAAACAATTAGAATGATGAAATAAACAGAATTAAAGAAAAAAACCAGGAGGATTTCCTTTCCTCACTGCAGACACATTGAAAGTTGAAATAATTCCATAATTTGGTTTGTCCATCATAAACACAGTGGCCTCCTTTCCACGCATGCCAATATATTTAAGAAAAACTGCTCTTTATGCCTGAAGCTAAGAAATGATCTATCAGAAGCAGCAAGGTGATAGGGTCCCTCAAGAATCTTTCTTTTTCTTGTCATTTTCTTAAATGAGAAGAGAAAACAAATTCTGAATATAAATTCCTACTGATCACCACCTGCACTTGCCCCTGGTTTGGGTCCTGGGTTCCCTGGTCCCTGGTGGGGAGGTTTGGGTTTGGGCTCCCCTAAAGTTGCTGTCTCTCACACAGTAATACATGGCCATGTTCTTGGGTCTCAGGTTGTCCATTTGCAAAAACAGCATGTTTTTAAGATTATCTCTAGAAATAATGTGCTTGCCTTTCACAGACACAGAATACTCCCTAATGAGGAAACCAGGTGGTTGTCTTATTAAATTCACCCACTCTGGCCCCTTCCCAGCAGCCAGGTGCGTCCAGTTCACCCAGGGGTTGCTGAAGACAAATCCAGAGGCTTCACAGGACAGTCTCAGAGAACCCCTGGCTGCCTCACATCACCCACAGTCTCCACCAGTTCCACTTCACACTGGACACCTCCAAGAACAGAGTGTTCAAGTTGAATCACACAGAAGCAAAAACTGGCACACAAAGAGTCTTCCTCTGGCCCACATATAAAAATGACTGTAGCAGTTTGATGCTGTTTTTTAATTCCAAAAATAGATATTGGATTATGTTTGTGAATTGGTCTGGGCATATTAGATGTATTGGATTCAGAGGTTTCACTTTTACTTGATTAAATAATGATTAAGGCTTTGATTAGGACACATAAGTAGGATGTTGAGTCCCCACCCGCTTGATGGGTGGAGACTCACAGAGAAAATGACAATGCACAGGAGTTAGTTGGAGTTTTGATCCTGGAGCTTGGGAAGTAAACACACAGAGAAGCAGATACTTGAGGAAGGAGAGAAGTCTCCATCAAACACAAGCAAAGACCTCAGGAAAAAAGAAAAGCCATTCATCTGTTAGTCTACAGCTGGCATTGTGGAGAAAGCAGAGCAGCTGAGCCTGAAGAGAAATGAGCCCTGGGAAGAGAGGAACCCAGGAAGCCTGAACCCTTGCAGACATCAGCAGACATCTAGCTCCAACAGATGGCAACAGATTTTGGTGAGGAAAGTAACTTATGCTTTATCGCCTGGTAAATGTAAGCTTCTACCCCAAATAAATACTCTTTATAAAAGCCAACAGATTTCTGGTATTTTGCATCAGCACTCCTTTGGCTGACTAATACAGAGTGGGGAAGTGCTTTTGCAATTACCAAAATGTGGGCATGGTTTTATAAAAGGGTAAAGGGTATTTTTTGGAGGAATTGTGAGATGCTTGATAGAAAAGGCCTATGTTTCTTTGCAGAAACTGTTGACAGAATATGGACCATAAAAAGACTTTTTATGAGGACCCAGAAGTAAATGATGAAACTATTATTGGAAACTGGAAGAAAGGTGATCCATACTTTAAAATCGCAGAGAACATAGAAAGATTGACTACTGATGTTTGATAGAAAACAGAATTTGAAAATGGCAAGCCTGAGCATTTAACTGAAGAACTTTCCAAAGTAAACTTGGAGAAGGCTGCTTGGCTTCTCCATAGCTTATAGCAAAATGCTTGATGAGTGAGATAAGGTGAGAAGCAAACCGATGGGCACAAAGAAACCAGAAACTGATTCTGGAATTTCCAAGCCTCTAGAAATCAAGTCCCCAGATTATAGTTGCCCATTTGAGAATGTAACTAAACTTGGAACTTGTAAAACAAAATTGAAGATCAGTTATCTAGGAAAGACTTGTGGAAGGTCTGACATTCTGATGGCTATGACCCCTGCTTCCTGCATGCTAAACTGACAAGATTTTTGAGAAAGCTGTATGAACAAAATCACTGTCAGCCTGGAATAAAAGGGACATAGAAAGAAGAGATTGATGGAGAAATAGCTATAAGAGGAAAACCATGGAAGCTGAGATCTGGAATTAAGACATCACCATGGGCCAAGAGAGGAACCCCACCCATGTGTACAGAGAGGGTGAGTTTGCCCCAGCAGTTGAAGAGGGTGGATGTTCCCACCCAATTTTCAGGAAGAGTTTTGCTGCCCCAGGGTACAGAATGGGTGGAGCACATTCCCCAAGGATTAGTGAGGTTGAGGTCACCACCATATCATTCTGAGTGGGGTGGGCCTGTCCCCCATGGATTAGGGAAGCCAGGTCACCAACTCATTGCTCTGAGAGAGTGGGGCCTATATGCCAAAGGTTAGGGAGACTGTGGCCTTCATTCACCGTACTAGAGGGGCTAAGACTTTACCCCAGAAGTCAGGGAAGTTGTGGTCATCACCCCAATGCTCTTGGAGGGTGAGGTCTGGAGCTTCATCACCACCTAGATGCTTGATGAGGGTGGAACCAAGAAAATGGTCATTGGGAAAGACTGTGGAAAGAGTGGGTCCTCATGAGACCCCAGGGAGAAGAAACCACTATCCTGAAAATGACTCTCAGACTTTGAAATTGAATGGAGGATGCCTTGCAGGTTTAGTGACTCATGTTTCCCTCCCAATTTCTCCTTATGGTAAAGAAAATGTTTTTCCTTTGTCCACTTGTGTTTTGGGAGCAGATAAATTGTTTTGTAAGTTTCAGAGGTCTACAGCCAGATGGGACTTTGTCTCAAGACAAAGTGTATTTCTTTAAACTGATTGTGATATGATTCTATATTTAGCATTGTATTGATTTAAGGTGTTTTTTTTTTAATATTGTAATGTCTTTTTGGAATTCAGAGAGTGGAATATAGCAGGTTGATATTGTTTATGAATTCCAAAAATAGATATTGGATTATGTTTGTGAACAGGTCTGGGCATATTAGACATATTTGATTCAGAGAATTCACTTTTACTTGATTAAATAATGATTAAGGCATTGACTGGGCCACATCAATAGGAGGTTGACTCCCTGCCACATTGGTGGGTGGGGACTCACAGAGAAAATGACAAGGCACAGGAGCTTCTTGGAGTTTTGATCCTGGGGCCCGGGAAGTAAACACACAGGGAAGCAGATACTTTAGGAAGAAGCCTCCATTAAACACAGGCAGAGGCCTCAGGAAGAGAAATGAGCCATTCACCGGCTACTCTATAGCTGGCCTTGTGGTGAAAGCAAGGCACCTGTGCCTGAACAGAAATGAGCCCTGGGAAGGGAGGAACCCAGGAAGCCTGAATCCTTGCAGACATTGGCATCCATCTTGCACCAATATATGAGAACAGACTTTGGTGAGGGAAATAACTTGAGTTTTATGGCTTGGTAACTGTAAGATTCTACCCCAAATAAATACCCTTTATCAAAGCCAAAAGATTTCTGGTATTTTGCATCAGCACCCCTTTGACTTACTAATACAGTGACTTTGGTAAATGATCAGGAATTACACTCAGCTTGGCACAGAGTTTATGGTGACCCTGCTAGGTTCCATCTGCTCAGAACGGAACTCTGCTTCTGGGAAAGGACAACAGGATTACAGTGATTCAGTGAATCATGTGCTCAGACACATTGCCTCTATTACCTTCATGTCTGAAATCCATGTAGAAATACTATATAAATTTAAGGATCAGTTTGTCAAATTCTGAAAAAAACAAAACAAAACAGTACTTGGTGTTTTGGTAGGGATTGTGTTGAATCTGTAGAATAATTGATAGTCATTGTCATTTTAACATTAAGTCTTTGAATCCATAAATACTAGATAACTACCCAACTATTTAGGTCCCATTTAATTACTTTCAACAAACTTTCTAATAGTTTTATTTTTTAATATTGTAAAGCGTTGCATTTTTGTCAAACATTCTTATCTATTTTATTCTTAATGTTGCTATAGTAAATTTTTCTTAATTTTTTAAATTTAATTTCAAGTGTTATTTGTAACATTTGATGTTTATATTTTGATTTTGTATCCTACTAATTGCTTAGTTATTTTGTAATGTGTGTGTGCTTGTTTATGTTCCTTAAGGTGTCATTTACAAGATTATGTCACTGTGAGAAGAGAGAGTTTTACACCTACCTTAATTTGACCTATGCCTTTTCCCCCTAGTGTTTTGGCTAGAGGCTATGTCTATATTAGTGGAATGAGTAGACATCATTTCTTGTTGTTTTTCCCTGTTTGTGCTATTCATGATCTTAATGGCATGGCTATCTGTCTTTCCATTATGAATCATGTTATATGAGGATGTTTCCTAGATGATGTACAGTAGGTCCAAATAAGTTCTCTTCAATCCATAGTGTGCTGAGTGTTTTTCTCATGGAAGGGGATTAGACAAATGATTTTTAGATACTCATGTCTTTTTTTTCCTTCAGCAGTTAATATGATATATTTTCTTGATTGATTTCCATAAGTTGAACCAGGGAAAGTTGCACTTGATCATGCTATGCAATCCTTTATGCATGTTGCTTCTTATGGTTAGTTTATATTCCCTTAAGAAATTTACAGTTTTAAATATTGAACTATCTTTTTCATATTTAACTCATTCTTTTATCATTCTAAAAATATTTGAAGGTATTAGAACTTATCTATGATATCTATTTTTTTTGTAGATTCATGTGATGTCACACTGAATCTCATCATAATCTGTCCAAAAATATTTATAGATTATCTATTTCCTTAAATTTTGAAATTTTACTAGAAGTAGTCTGTCATGATATTTTTGACTTCTTGACCTTCATGATTCTTTTGAAGATGTGAATTCCTCAACAGTATTATACTGTTGTTTCTTTGATTATTATTCTGCCCTCCCTGGTTTTTCTTTCTTTTCTCCTGACAAACCCATCCATATTTTGACTTATTTTCTTTCCTCTACTACTCTATGCTTTACTATTCTTAGTCTTCCAGCTTATTTACTTCATCATGTTTGCTACATCAAGGGATAAATCACTTTTGTAGCTTTTGACTCTATATTTCATTCTCCAGATTTTTCTATTTATTAATTTAAGTGAATTAATTTGCTGTTATTTCAACACTAATTTTATTTGGCCTTCTTTAATTTATGGCTTTTTGTCTGTTACCGTTATCATTTTAATTTGATTTTACATTTAAATCAATGTTTCCAAAATTAATTTATTTTCATTTTGCATACAACTTATTAAATTTAACAGATGTGTATATTCTTGCATTTCTCATTGCTATCAGAATGAAGAACAGTTCTGTCAAAAGGAAACCTCCCTCTTGCTATGCTTTTATAGTCACAGCATCTACCTACTCCTGACCCTGGCAACCACTTATCTGCTTTTATCTGTATTGGTTAATCTTTTGGAAATATCATATAATTATCATACAATGCATACTCTTTAAGACTGGTTTCTTTCAAGAATCAGAATGTCTTTGAGATCCATATGGAGTTATGTGTGTACCAATAGTTCTTCTTTTTCATTGCTGCATAGTGTTTTCTTTGTGTGAATGTACCCCCATATTGTTAATGAACCCACCACTGAGGGGCATTTTGGTTGTTTCTAGCGTTTGCCAACAACAAAAAATAGATGTAATAAATATTTTGGACACATTTTAGTGTAAATATAAGATTTCCCATTTCTAGAATTAATATTCAGGAATGGGATTGCTAGGTCCTGTGGTAAGTGTATGTTGAACTTTAAAAGAAACTGCCAAACCATTTTCCAGCATAACTGTTTCAACTTTTGTTCTCACCAGTTATGCATGAAGTTCTAGGTGCCTAACATGCATCTCAGCACTGGTCAGTGTTCCTTATAATGTTTCAGCATTCTAATAGTTTACAATGGAAGCTCACTGTGGTTTTAATTTTTGTTTTATTTCCCTGGCTACTTAATAAAATATCAGGCAATGGATTGGCTTAAATGAAGAGAATTTATTGGCTCAAAATTTTAATGATGTAGAAATTCAAAATCAAGGTGTCATCAAGGTGATGCATTCTCCAAGAAGTATGTGGCATTCTGGGGCAGGTTGCTGATAGATCTTTGGTCCTTGGATTTTAAGATAAATAGCAATGAACATTTCAGCCACTGCTGGCTTCTCACTTCTCCTCTGAGTTCTATTACTTCCAGTTTCTGGCTGTTTCCTCTTGTTTTCTCTCTGTGTGTCTGAATTTTATTCTGAATATAAAGACTCCTGTAATAGGAATAGGACCCATCCTGATTCAATTGGGCCACACTTTTAATGCAGTAATGTCATCCAAAGACCTATTTATAATAGCTTCACAAGCACAGGAATAGATTGAGATAAAGAACATATTTTTCTGTGTTTCATAGCTCCAAGCCTTCACACTTGCATTTCCATAATGGAAAATTAAGTTGATTATCTTTCTATGTGCATACTTGCCATCTGCATACCTTTTAATCTGTGTCTAGTCTTTGAATTTGTACCTATTTAGTAATTGGAACTCTCCTTTTCCTATTATTATGCTTTGAGTGTTTTTCTTATATTCAGATTTTAAGTCATATGATAGAAATGGGATTTGCAAATATAAGTATTTGTCTGTAATTAGAATTTTCAATTTCTTGAATATCATATACACAAATGTTTACATATGGTAAAGTCTAATTCATCACTTTTTTATGAATACTGTTTTCTAACCATAACATTTTCATGATTATTGTTTGAATTTCTATGTCCTAAATGATGCAAACTCCCCAAAGATGTTGATTTTCTTGTTCTTTAACAGTGGTGTCTGCTCACACATTGATCTCTGTTAAATCAGTGGTGGATATTTTGTGCCTTTACTTTATAGTGTGATCATTCTTTTTCAAGGGAAAATTTTCCTTAAAATTAGGACAATTGTTGTTTTCTTTTTCCTGAAGAAACTTGAAATTTATGTTTCTTGTGAAATGGTACAAAAGTGCTCATCTAATTTAATAAGATTTTTTCCTTGGTGTCAAAATTATGTGTCTCTTTTCTCAGGTGTCAGGCATCTTATCATTAAATTTATGGTTACCCAGGAAATATATTTATCTCCCAGACCTGAAATTTAAAACTCACAGCTCCCATGTGAAAGACCTAAAACATCATTTTTGCCCCAACACTATCAGATACTCCACCATTGGAAGACAATTAATTTTGTTGTATCATTTCATATACCAAAATTTATTTTTTTGCAATTTTTGGAGTATGTTTCTCCTTCTTCAATATATAAGAAGTTACTATTTGTATTTCTGCAGTTATTCTTCCTTTCTTATCTATTGATGCTTCTGCATCTTTACATCCAACAATTTAATAAAAACATATATTGCATTTATTTTCATTCCACACTTGGAGGGATATGAGTTCTGGCAACAGGCTGCACCTGTATGGATAGTCCATCTTACTGATGGAAATTGACCCTGTCAGGTTGAATCTTTATAAAAGAGAACAAAGTATCTTGCCTGTAAGAACTTACAAGGGGAATGAGCCTTCTCAGTAGGAAAAGGAAAGGAAGCCTAGGCTTGGAGGCTGCTGGGTAACAACAGGAAACCCTAGAGAATAACAGGAAATGCCATCTGCCCTGAATTCTCCTTTTCTGCAGCAGAATGAGCATGGCTGTATACCAGCCCTGGATTTTGTACAGAAGGACCCTGGGGTTGTGCCTCTGTGCTCTCCATGCACAATAATATATGGCTGTGTCTACAGGGTCCATGTTGGTCATTTTTAGGAACACCTATTTTCTGGGGTTGTCCTTGGAGATTGTGAGGTGATGCTTCAGAGATGGAGAATTATACTTATCATCATCTCAATATATGGTTGCAAGCCACTCCAGTGACTTCCCTGGGGCCTGGTGGATCCAGGTGACACCCATTCCAGAAGTGTTGAGTGAGAACCCAGGGAAGGTGCAGGTCAGAGTAAGGGTCTGGGTGGGTTTCACTGTGCCAGGGCCAGACTCCTTCAGTGTGACCTGGCAAAATGTCCCTGTGGAGGAGGCAGAAGGGGAAGGTGAAGGTGGCTTAGCAAGAGAATTGGAGTCCTTTAATCCTTGTGGAATTCCCTGTCCAGAACACTCACATGAAGGGATAGTCAGCAGCAGCAGGATGGAGCAAAACCTGTCCATGGTGGAGCCCAGGAGTCATGGATACAAGCCCAGTGCTCAGCTTTTCAATATCAACCCAGGGTGGAGATGGTGGAGATTTGCATTCCCATTATATAGTACTGACCCCTATGAGCTCAGATTGCAGGACACAGAAAGGAACCAAGTCTGTGGTGGAGGGTCATTGAACCCTTAGTTGTGGGCCCCTATGTCTTGATCTCCAAAGGTAGACACTCCATCCATTTCAGATCCATGGCTCTTGACATGCAAAGTCTTGGGATGACCCTGTGGATTAAATAGTCCTCTAGTTGTGTGTTTTTGCCAGATACCTTCAGCCTTGTTATGCCTGTAGTAGAGGAGTGTGGCTAGAGAACAAGACATACAAGTTGTGCTCCTGCTTTCAGAGGTAGAGAGGTGTGTACTTGTGTACACACCAGGATGATATTCTAGTATGTTCACTCTATTCTTTCTTTGATAAAGAGTGAGTGAAAGTGAACTGTTAAAGTGGGATAGGGTCGATCCAGAGATCATTTTCCTTTGCTATTTCAAGAATCTGGTGCCAATCTAGTCAGCATGCCATTTTCTCCTGAAAATGTCAATCCTTGTCATTGTGTCAACTCTGCCCTTGTGAGAATCAGATGAATGTTTTCTGTCTTTCTTCTTCTCATGCCATGACTTAATATAGGTGCTGGACATCTGGCACCAAGGATTCTCAGGGGAACAACTGGCTGACAGAGTTCTATTCCAGGCATGCTTTGCACCTTTCCCAGAGATGATCTCTGGGTTTGTTCATGTTCCTCCATTACAAACTTTTCATGTTTTGTGACATTAGGGAGGTTAATCATGTTGAACTGTTTCCATCAAGTAGTGATGTGGACCATAGTTCTGCAATAATTTTAAGAAATATGGTTCATACTCTGGCCCTATTTATGATGGTTTTGGTGCTAGCAGTAGGAAAACATGATTAAATATGGTAATGAGTTTATTGACCACGCACCTGAGTCAGAGGCAACATTCCTAAACTCTCTCAGCACTGCTCTCAGTAAGGCTCAGCTCAAACTGACTTTCACGTGTTCTTGTCACAATTACTCTTTCAGAATCTTTGAAAGAATAATATTGACCTAATATGTTATACACCCTTTTATTTACAGAAAAAAAATCACAATATTAAAGTGATAATACTGTAACATAATTTTATCATGACAATATTATACAAAATGTGGACTTAGCAGTACTTCCAATATGCTCCTTTGCAACACAGAATGAAAAATTAATGCAGTGATTTGCTATTGTTTAAAGCATGGTTTGTCTTCTTTCTTTTGTAAATAGGAAACAAAAAGCAGACAATGGAGGGAAATACTCATGGGCTCCTAGATGTGTCAAATGATGCTCACCCATCATATATATTTGACTTTTTTCCTGAATGTTTCTCCACAAACATTTCTCGTCATTAATGGGTCTGTTTTTAAAATCTTCCCCTGATTAAGCACAAGTATATTATTAGGAAAGACAAAGTTCTATATTAAAATTATGATTCAGCAATTGCAAATGTGTTGAAAAATTAAGAATTTATGGTATTGTAATGTTTCATATAGATTCATAATGATGCTTGTACTATTATCTTTAGTGTAAAAAGGTTTTCATATGCAATTTGTTGAAAAGTTTTTCCAGTCTTGAAGGTAAAATTTCAATATAGTTACCAATTTCACTTTTGCAATTTTAAATCCAGTTATAGGTTCTCAAAGACTCCTCCATCATTTACAAAGTTTTTTTTTATAATAATGATTATTTATGTAAGATAAATAGAGCAATACCAGGCAAAAGTCATTTTTCAATTAGATTTTATTGCAATTAAAGCTGAAAGAACAGTTTTGCCCTGGATATTTTGTAGTGATTTCATCAAAATGAGGAAAGGTAATTGACACTTTTATATTTTTTTAATTAGAGAAGTTGTAAGTTTACAGAAAAAATATAAAAATTCAGTGTTCTCCTCTGCCCCCATATTGTTGTCCTTTTGCATTAGTATGGTACATTTGTTACAACTGATGAAAGAATATTAAAATTGTGCTATAGTTTACATTAGGTGATTTTTTCTATATCAACCCTATTAACACATTATAGTATTGTTTTATATTTGTATAATTTATAAAATATTATTTTTATACTTGTAAAATTAACTATACTCCAATGTTTTCAGTAGATTCGCTGTGTTATGCAATCGCATGTTTTATCTTTTAATTTTTATTTTAGTAAAATATATATGAAAGTTCCTCTTTTAATCACATTCACATATGTGATTCAGTGCTGTTAACTACACTTGCAATAAATTGCTACCATCACCACCGTCCATTTCCAAAACTTTACAATAAACCTAAATAGAAATTCGCTCTAAATTAATGATTAACTTCACATTCTCTACATGCAACCCAGTCCTTGGGATCATATATTCTAGATTTAAATATATTAGTTTGCTTATACTAATTACTTCCTATCACTGAGAGCATATAAAATGTCCTTTTGTGAATGTCTTATTTCACTCAGCATAATTTTGTCAAGGTTACTCCATGTTGTCACATGTATCAGGACTTCATCTTTAAAAAGGTTGAATAATATTCCATCATATGTATATACCACATTTTACTTATCCATTCATCGGATGATGTATACTGTGTTGCTTCCATCTTTTGGCAATTATGAATAATGCTTCTGTGAGCATCAGTGTGCAAATATCTGTTCGAGTCCCTTCATTCTATTATTTTGGGTATATACTTTCTAGAGGGATTGCCGGATCATATAGTAATTCTATACTTAGTTTTCTGAGAAAAAATATATTTCAAAGCAGAAAACATTTTACATTACCACTAGCAATGAATGTGTGTTCTTATTTCTCCTCATAGTCTCCAAGACTTCTAATTTCCTGTTTTTTTACTAGCAGCCATTCTGTGTGGCATGAGATGTTACCTTGTGGTTTTGATTTGCATTTTCACAATACCTAGTGACATGGAGCATAATTTCATATTTCTTAGGCATCAATATAGCCTCTTTGAGAAATATTTATTCAAGTCTTTGCCCATTTTTAAAAAATTTGTTTGATTTTTATTATTGAGTTGTAGGATTTCTTTATATAATCTAGATATTAAACTCTTTGGATGTCTGAGTAATCCAAATTAATTCCTCTTTCTTAAGATAGTTGGTCTATTTTGGGCCCCTTGCCATTTGAAATAAATTTGATAATTGGTATATTCTATATCATATTGAAATTTTGATTGGATTATGTTGTATCTGCAAATGAATTGTTTGTAACATTGACACCTAAACAATATTTGGTCTTTCAATTCATCAACACTGAATGTCCTTGCATTTGTTTAGGTAATCTTTGATTTCCTTTTTCCATGCTTTATAATTTTCTGTGTACAAGTCCTTTGCATGGTTGGTTAAATTTATTCATAGATATTTGATTTCTTTTCTTGTTCTTGCAAATGAATTTCTTTCTTGATTTCCTCCTCAGATTGCACATCACTGCAAAATTACTGAATTCTGCATGTTGATCTTATATTCAACGGAACTTGTTTAATAGTAATATTAAAGTTTTTGTTGGTTTTGGGGACTTTCTCTCTACAGGATCATGTCATCTTTAACTAGTAAAATTTTTATTTCTTCTTTTCCTATTTGGATGCATTTTATATCTTTCTCTTGCCTAACTTATCTGGTTAGGACTTCTAGTACATTGCTGAATAACAGTGGTGAGAGTGGACATCCTTGTCTTGTTCTATATCTTGCAAAGCTTTCATTCTTTCACTATTGAGTATGATGTTAGCTCTGGTGTTTCCAAATATGCCCTTTATCATGTTGAGGGAGTTTCTTACAATTCCTAGCATTCTATGTATTCTTATCAAGAAAAGATTTTGGATTTTGCCAAATGACTTTTCTGTGTCAATTGAGAAGGTCGTGTTTTTCCCCCTTCATTTTGTTAATGTACTGCCTTCCATTAATTGATTTTATTATGTTAACCCACACTTGCATACACACTTGATCATGGTGTATAATTATTTTAATGTTCTGTTGGATTCTGTTTGTGTTTTTGAGGAATTTTCCATCTATATTCACAAGATAGATTTTCACTTTCCTTTTCTTATAGTATCTTTATTTGATTTTGATAATATAGTGATGTCTTCATATAATAAATTAGACAATGTTCCATCCTGTTCAATTTTTTTGGAATATTTTGGGCAGGATTGTTATTAATATTTCTTGTAATGATGGGTAGAATTCACCTGTGAAGCCACCATGTCCTTGGATTTTCTTTTTTGGGAAATTTTTGATGACTAAATCAATGTATATGTAATTTTTTCTTGAGCTCCTCTATTTCTTCTAGAGTCAGGGTAAGTTTTTCAGGTGTTTCTAGGAATTTGCCCATTTCATCTATGTTGTCTAATTTGTTATCATACAGTTGTTCATAGTATACTCTTATGATCTTTTGTGTTCTCTGTGGTCAGTAGAAATGCTTGACACTATCTTTAGAACAAATAATGTGCAACATCATATAAAGTTTGAACTGATTTTAATATGTACCACTTATATTTAAATGTGTGTATTTATGTAAAATTATGTGTGCAATAAGAGAACAACCTGAAATCTTTCCATTTATAACTGCAGGTATTGCCACTACATAGGAAGAATTGTGTTGCTGTTTTTTGCTTATGAAATAGACCCATAATGAAATTTTTTATAAATAGAGACACTCATTTTGTAAATATGTGTACCCTGTCTGACCATCAGGACCACCCATAATTCTTACTGGATATCCAGGTCATAAGTCATTGAAATAGTTTTGTGGGCTTGTCTTTAGAATCCACAAAACCTACAGATAAATCTTACCCACAGTGCAGCTTCAGAACTAATGACTGAGAAAAAATCCTGGAAGATGAAATTCAATGTTACATATCCACTCAATGTCAAATGCTCCATTAGTTTTGATAAGATTGTTTCGTTTAGGGTCCCAGGGCTATTCCTGAGGTCAAGTGTGCTCAGGGTCCCTCCCTTTAGAGTGTTGATCTGGCAGCTCTTCTAAGAATCAACGCAGACCCCAGAGATTGTGGGGTGAGTCCCATCAGGCTTGATCTTGTTCAATACAGTCAGCAGTAGGAGGGCCTTCCTCATCCTCACTTATATCACTATAGGGATGGAGTAAATTGAGTTAGCAAAGACTGATGAAGGCTCTCTGTCTGTTGAACTGTGAGGCACCATCAGAGGTGGACATATAGTTAAATTTACTCAAAGCTTTCTCATACATTGGTGCACTCAAGATGAGTTATTCCAGTTAAAAAAAAAGTTGAAAATCCATAAATAAAGATGGCATCAATTTAGAACTTATGTTTTTCAGGTATTCTTTTGCAGAATATGAGATTTTGTTGGGAAGTTACAAACTATGATGAAAATACAAAAAGTCCTGCTTTTTTAATAAAATCGTGTGATTCCAAATGTGATAGAATATCACATCATGCTTACATATACACCAATGTACACACAGACAAACACACATATGAACACTAACATTAATTCACGTTAAATAACATATGTTCAATACAATAAACATTAATACAATCATGCACTAACACACACTCAGATGCACACAGTAACAACCACAGCCTAACACATATGGTAAGATTCACACACACTGATACACCCAAAATAACACAAATTTGCTCACACAGTAATAAACACACACGCACACACTGACATACACACCAGCACCCTCAGAGTAACAGACATATCTACTCACACTAATGCACACACATTAACACATGCAAATGTACATACAGAAACATGCATGATGTACACCTAAGCACAACCTATCACACAAAGTATCACAAATACTTAGGTTAGGATCTGCAAATATTTATGTCCATATTATATAGGGACTGCCTATTGGAAAGATGCTTTCTCTGTAAAAAGAGTAACTACTATGCTAATTCAAGAAGATCCTACTTAGGCTCCCTCTGCCTAACTAACACCTGTTCTTCATGTGTGCCTCAGAGATTCGTGGATCTTGAGCTCCACCTGCAGGTCAGCCCCATTGTGCCAACAGCAGGGAGACATTTTTCCCTGGTATCCCATTGTCTTTCTCTCACAGTGATTCTTACACAATTATACATGGCTCTTTCCAAGGCAGTCATGGAGCTCAGCTAAAACAGGAACTGGTTCTCAGCATGTAATGGCTATTCTGCTCTGGTAGAAAGGGTTGGAGTATGCAGTACAACTGACAACAATGTTTCACATTCACTGAGATGGTACTTTGGGGACTGATGGATTCAGTCTCAGCCGCGCTATGAGCTATGATGAAGAATCTACCAACATTTCAGATGAGCAAAAGGATCTTTGAGGGTCTCACCTGGACTGGGTCAGGCATTTGCTGCTCTAATATAACAGAGCTGTGGATAAGGTCAACCAGAGTGAGTTGAACCCTCACCATTCAGTACCTTTACCAGCAATCCTTACAGAGCATTACTGCCATCAAGAAAAGTAAGAACCCCAAGGTTTCCAAGTCCATGAGATGATCTTGTCCCTGAGCACACACCCAGTTCACACAGAAGAGAAGCACAATGTTTCCCATTCTAGGGCTGTGATTACCCTGGAATCATGGGATCTCATCTCCATGTGGGAGGGCCCTTGCTTCTAAGCCATTGGGAAGCTCAATAGGGAGAATTTTCCCCATGAGCTCACAGAGAATTCTACCTGCAATCTGTGTGCACCAGACTAAACGAGACCTTCTGCTTCAGAAGGTGCTGTTTACATGAGTTCTTATTTATACACTTTCAGATTACAAAAGTAAATAAGAAGCAACCATTCATACATCCTGAGAGATGCAGATGGATCATGTACGTGCTTATGAAAAATGATTTAAACATCAAACACACACACACATAATGTACAACAGGAAAAAGGATGGGACACTGAGCTCCTGGGGGGCAGCTGAGGTACTGGTCTTCAGGGTCAATGTATTAGGCTGAATAAGTAGCCTCAAAAATATCTAGATCTTAAACAGAAGAATTATGAATGTTACATTATATGGCATAAGGGATTTTACAGTTGTGATTAAGCTAACGATTTTGAGATGAGATTGTCTTGGAATTTTCAGTGGGCCCTATATGAAATGACGTGGCATTCTATGAGGAAAAGAGGGATATTAGATTGCAGGATAATAAGAAAACCATAAAGCCACTGAATTAGGATGTTATACAGCTTGTTTCAAATGGGTGAAGGGGCCATGAGTGAGGGAATTCAGGAAATGCTGCTCCAGAAGCTGAAAAAGAAAGAAACAGATCTTCTCCTTGAATCTCTAGATATAAGGAATACATCCCTATCAATACCTTGACTTTGGCCCAATGAACCTTATTTCAGACTTAATACCAGAATTATAAGCAATGAAAATATGTGTTGTATATTTAACTTTTTAATTGAAGTTTATCATTCATACATGAACATCCATAAACAATAAGTTTATAAGTTGCAACCTTACAAAACACACATGAATATCATCACAGAGGGATCCCATACATCACCCCACCAACAACACCACACACCATTGGAAATCAAACACAATAAACCATGAAAGAGCATCATCAAAACACTAACACCAGCTATAGCCAGTATCTTACACTTGGTGCATTTTCCTCTAACCCACCTGGTTAATGACACCCAATAATAGTATTATATATTTGTTACATGAGGAGAAATGGATATTAGATGGCAGGTGAATAACAAAACAATGTAACAGCTGAAGTATGATATTGTACAACTGGTTTTCAAGGTGATCAATGGGTCATGACTGAGGAAATTCAAGAAATGCTGATCCAGAAGCTGAAAAAGGAAGGAAACAGATACCTTTCTAGAATCTCTAGATAGAATGAATACATTCATATCAATACCTTGACTTTGGCCCAGTGAATCTTATTTCAGACTTAGTACCATAAGTATAAGAGATGAACATATGTGTTCTTTTGATTCCCAAGTTTATCATAACTATCCACAACGGCTATAGGAAACTCAGGCATGCAGGATGGAATGTCACATTATCAATGATCTCACCACACTGCTTCCCTTTGTCTGATGCCCATCAGTACAATCACAGGACCAGATCTATGGACCATTGATATGTCCCTCTTGAGGAATTTACAGTCAAAGAAAGGGCCAGAGGAAGGAAGATGCTGATCAGGACTGTGCTTGAACCAAGCACACCTGTAAGCCCATGTCTGTTAACAATTATTAATGATTTCCTTGTCAGGCTCTTATGACTTTTGTGCTTGGAAATAAGCTGGAAACAGAAAAACGTCCTGGATTTTAACAGATAGCTTGCATTCTAATTTATATTTATTGAAAAATCATATACAAAAAAATTGTAGGGTAGTGGATTTCTGCTTATATTGCTAATGTGCCAAAACAAAACTGAGATCCATTGTTTATAGCAGAGCAAAGAGAGTACAGAGATTTGGACAACAGGAGGTTTTCTTGGAAAACTGATATGTAAAAAAGACCAGGAATAACATTGAAGCTTTGAGGGAGACTGGTAGATTCACTCCAGTGTTGATTATTTTCTGAATATCCTTGCCAGCACATGTTAGTTTCCAGGAGTTGTAGGAAAATTCTATCTTTAATATTTTAAAAAATACTAAAATAATTTGAACTATGGTTGAACCATTTCACATCACCACCAGTTATTTATGAGTATGTTGATTTTTCACACTCTCACCAATTCTTATTTTTATGGAAAAAGTGATTATATCCATCCTAGTGGTTAAGAAGTGGTATCTCATTGTTGTTTTGATTTTCTTTTCCATAATGATTAAGGATGTTGACCATTTTTTCATTTGCTTGTTTACCATTTGAATATTTGCAGAAATAATTTTTGTAGCCCTTTTCCCTTTTTTAATTGGTTGTTTCTTTTTCATTGTTGTTAAGCTTTAAGAATATGTGTGAGTGTGTATATGTTTCATATCACGCATACACTCATCATTCTGTATACTGTCATCTAATAAAATAATCACACATAAATTTACAAGATATTTCAGTTTTACTTTCTTGATAAAAATTTTCAGTACTCAGTTTTTTGATGTTAATAATGTCCGGTTTATCCATTTTCAATTTTTCTTTTGGTGTCATATTTAGGATTTCTTTGAAAAATCCAAATTTATTAAAATATTACATCAATTAAATATGGTGAGTGTTAAGGATCCAACTTAATTTTTTTGCATATAGATACCCAATTTTCTCATCATTTCTTGAAATAACTACTCATTCTTATTGAATGATCTTTGCACTTTTGTCAAAAATCAATGGTAACAGAGTCTTCTCATAAAATGGTATCAGAATAGGTAGACAGGGCTCAACTGTATCAACAATAGAGGAAGGGCATAAAGCTGTCCAGTGGGGCTGCTTTGGGGATCTGCAGACTAGGAGAGTGTGGCACATCCTCCAGGAAAGTGAGGGGCAAAGACGCAATGAAGCCAAAATGAAAACCATGAATTCTTAACCACCTTGGCCAGGAATGGCACACATCCCCCACCATCAAGGTGAGCAGCCTGGGTAAAACCTGTAGCTCACTGCAGCCAACTGAGAGGGGAGCAGACTTCTTCATCTCTAGGAGGATGTGGTAGTGTGTGGAGAGTCTTTTCTCTTCAGTGAGTTTGTCAATCGGAGCCCACATAGAATCTTGGCTCTGGCCAGACTAGTATCACAGGCAAGTGCAGGTTGAAAGTGACAACTTCAATGAAAGATTTCCCAATGAGTGCCATCTGCTGGCCAGCTGGGAAACTGCAAGGAGAGAAAACATTTCTTTGAGTCTCTATCTCAGACCCCTTGGATTGGAACTGTGTCCTATAGGTATATCCCTGGCCCCAATTTTATGACTTAAGCTGGATAATCTTAACAACTTAGAATAAGTTGAACCAATATCAAAGACAGCTGTGAAAAAAATAGGCAAGAGAGAGAAATTGGCCATCGAAGTAAATTCATCAACATATTCAGATGCTATACATGAGAAAAATTACAAGCCATACAAAGATACAGGAAAAGATGACCCAGCCAAAGTAACAAACCAAAAATCCTGATGTGACACAGGATTTAATAAAACTAATCAATGATAATCACACAAATCTCCTCAATCAATTAAAGGATTTGGAGGAAAATAAGACAAAGAGACAAAGAATATTAAGAAGACATGGGGTAAGCATAAAGAGCATTTTGAAAGCCTGAAGAGAAAAGTAACAGGGCTTATGGGAATGAAAGCCACAATGGATGAGGAAATCCAAAATATATTAGAGGCATATAACAGCAGATTTGAATTGATGGATTACAGAATTAGTGAAATTGAGGACAGGATATCTGAACTTGAAATGTTAGGAGAGCAGAAATTGAAAAGAGTGGAAAAAATAGAACAGGGTTTCTGGGAATTGAATGATAACTAAAAACACATAACCATATGCATTATAGATGTCCATTAAGGAGAAGAGAATAGTAAAGGGGCAGAAGAAAACAATGGAGGAAATAATGACCTAATACTTCCCAACTCTTATGAAGGACATAAATATCAATATCCAAGTAAGACAACATTCCCCAACCAGAATAAATTTAAATAGGTATACTCTGAGACACATACTATTTAGAGTGGCAAATATCAAAGATAAAGAGAGGATTTTGAAAGCAGCAAGAGAAAAGCCATGCATCACATACAAAGGAACCTCAAAAAGACTAAGAGCTGACCTCACATCAGAAACTACTGAGGCACACAAAAAAAGTGGTTTGATGTAATTAAGGTATAGAAAGAGGTAAACTGCCAGCCAAAATTCTGTATCTACTTAAACTGTCCTTCTAAAATGAGGGTGAGTTTAAAGTCTTCACAGACAAACTGAGCGAGTATGTTACCAAAAGACAGGATTTAAAAGCGATACTAAAGGGAGTGCTATAGCCTGAAAGGAAAAGACAAGGGCAAGAGCCTTGGTGAAGAGTGTAAAGATGGAGATTATTTGTAAGGGTAACTTAAAGGGTAAAAAAGACATAATAGTAAGACATAACAAAGGAAAGCCAAAAAATAGAATGGATGAAGTAAGAAATGCCTTTACATTAATACCATTGAATGTTAATGGATTGAACTCCCAAATAAAAAGGCATAGACTGAAAAAATGGATAAAACAAAAAATCTGAGACATCTATACACTGTCTACAAGAGGCTCACCTCAGACATAAGGACACAATCAAGTTAAAAGTGAAATGTTGTAAAGAAGTATTCCATGAAAATAGCAATCAAAAATCATCTTGAGTATCTCTTTTAATGGCAGCATTATTCACATTTGACAAAATATGGAAAACAGCTCAAGTTTCCATCAACTAATGAATGGATAATCAAAATGTAGTATATACATACAATGAAATACTATTAAGATCTAAAAAGAAATGAAATTGGGATGCTTATGCCAACGTGCATGAACCTTGAGTACTATGGGGAAATAAGCCAGACAGAAAAGATCAAATATTGTTTGGTCTCACTAATATGAATTAAATATGATGAATAAACTCACAGAGATAAATTCTAGAGTGTATGTTACTAAGTGATAGAATGTAGATTGAGAATGGGACCTGATGCTTAATGCATGCAGTACTTTTAATAAGGTTTATTGTTAAAGTTTGGAATGAATAGAGTAGATGGTAACACATTATAGTGACAATAGCAACACTGCTGAATTATAAATATGATTGTGGCTGAATGGGGGTACTCTGTCTATGCTATTGTCAACTGAAATGAAGCTAGATAATTACTGTAGGGACTGTATAACAGTGGTTTTGGTGTTGGATGAAGATTAATGCTAATAGTTTAAATATAAAAATGTTCTTTTACAAAGTGTCACGAATATGGTGATACAATGGAAAATTTCAATTAATGTAACTTTTGGACAACAGATAACAGTAATATTCCAAATATTTGCAGCAATACCAAAGAAGCTATTATATCAAATCTAAGGGACAAAAATTGGGAGGTATAAGAGAGAGTGATAGTTTTCCTTTTAGATAATGAAATTCTAAAATTGACTGATGTGAAGACAGCACAACTCTTTATGGAAATTGAGAGACTGGGTGTCTGCTTTGAATGGATTGTACAAGGCATAGGATTGTAGAAAACAATAAATCTTATGGTAGAAGATATACTGTGGTTATCAGATTATGGGAATGTGCTTTCATGAACCATAACAAATATATTATACTAATACATGGTGATAATAATCAGGTGGGCTAGGGGAAAAACACAGTAAATATAAGATATTGGCTATAGTTAGTAGTCATATTTGATAATGCTCTTTCATAGTTTGTAAAATATGTTTCACAATGACGCAAGGGGTTAGTGGTGAAGTATGGGAGCCCTATATAATGATATACATGTTTGCTTTGTAAGTTCCTAACTTTTACTATATACTTATTGTTTATGTACATTCATGTGTGAATGATATACTTCAATAAAAATTTTAATGAAAAATAAGATAATTAGTTCATACTTAAGAAATCTGATACTGGAAATTTTTGTATTAAAATTGTGTATTATTATTTGTGGAAATCAAATAGTTTCTATACACACAAAAAACAATGGTAGCACAACATTGCCAACATTGTGGATGCCATTACTAGCATTTAAATAATTATCTGAATGTGAATAAAATGGGAAATGTTAGTTTGTACATATATGGTAACTTCTCTAATTTCCTAATAAACTTCTCTAAATAAGATTAAAAATTTTAAAATAAATCAGTGAACCAAAGAAGCATGGGTTTATATCCACTCTATTTAATTAGTGTAGTTTTGAATTAAGTTTTCTAAATGGGAATTGTGAACACCTGATTTTGTTTCATTTTTCAAGATTCTTTAGTTTCTTGGAGTTTCTTGCAGTTCCATATAAATTTGAGGATTAGATCTTCTAATTCTGCGTAAAAGAATATTGGGGTTTGAGAAAGATTGCATTTTTGTGAACATTGCTTTGGATCATGTTTACATAAAATATTTAATCTCTTTAAAAATGAATACATGATATCTTTTCATGTAGTCAGGTCTTCTTCAGTTCCCCTTAGCAAAGTTTTGTAGTTTACATGTATAAAATTTTACCTCTTTGCTAAATTTGTTAATGTCTTTTATTCCTTTGGATACTATGTAAGATAGAATTGTTTCCTTAAAATCTTTCAGATACTTGCCTGCTCAATTTAGAAACACAAGCGATTTTTTTGTGTTGATCTTGTGCACTTTTGATTTGTAAATTTGTTTCTTAACCCTAGTAGCTTTTTTATGCTATTTCTCTGAGATTATCTGTATATAGTATCAGGTTACGGTAAATAATAGAGTTATATTATTTCATCTCTAATTTGGACATTTTTAATTTCTTTTTTTTTTTTTGTATTTTGACCATCATAAGACCATTCTTGTTGAATGTTTATTGAGTTCTAACAATGTGATAGGTGCCACAAGCAACATTAGACACAGTATCTGCTCAGTGGGCTTACAATTTAACATAAGGACATGAGTCTTTTTAAAATATCACCATCAGTTTGCTGTTCATGAAAATATGGTGTTAACTGCACTGGTTGATGCAGGAAGAGTCTACAGAATCATTTATTTTGATGCAGGTTTTCCTATTCAGGTAGCCATGGTTGTTCATTTTACTTTATTTATTCTCCCAAAACATGGTCGGTGTTTCCCCAAATTTCTGAAAAGCAAGGTTTAAATATCGCCTCATGTCCAGAATAAAAAGATTGGTTAAATATTGAGAAAACATTTCTATTCAAAATGGGATCTAGGGAAAAACAGTTTGGTGTTCTTAGAATTTCTACCACAGTGCCTCCTCAGGGCAGCCCCTTCCAGGAGCTTCTATTTATTTTTGTTAGCTGGATTGATCTTGCTAGAATGCCTGTTAGAGTGGAATAGCAGTGGTGGAAGTACATATCCCTGTCTTTAAATCTTTTACAGTTGAATATATTATCTGAGATTTGTCCATAAATTCCCTTTATCATAAATGCCAGTTTACTATTCATAGTTTTCACAGTGGTTTTGTCAATAAATCCTGTAAGATATTGCCAAAGGCTGTCTATCAACTGAGACAATCAAGGATTTTCCCCATCATCCTATTAATGTAGTGTAGGAGACTACATTACATGCACTGAGACATTTTTAGTATATTTTTGTATATATTTTGTATTCAGGGAATTGACCCCATGTGTCATGGTCTATAAATATGCTGTTTTTGTTTGGTAGTCTGTTCTTTAGGATTTATGCATCTTTATTCATAGGATATAATGTGTAGTTTTATTTTCTTGTGGTCTTTTTCTGACTTGGTATGAAGGAAATGGTGGCCTCATAGGATATTAGGAAGTGTCTATTTTCTTGCAGTTTTTAAATAGTTTTAGAAGATCATGAATTCTCTTCTAAATGTTTGGTGGATTCACAAGTGAAACCAGCAGGTTCGGCACTTTGTTGGTAGTTTTTGATTAATGAATCAATCTTTTTGCTTGTTAAATGACTCTTTCATCTTGACTCAGTTTTAGTACTTAACCTGTTTCTAGAAATTTGTCCATTTCAATTCATTAATACTTCTAATTTTTGTCACAATATTGTTCATAATCTTCCCTTATAACCTTATTTATGTTAGAAAATGTGTCAGTAATATCCCATTTTACTTTTGATTGCCGTAATTTCAATCTCCGCTATCTCTTTTTATTAGAAAATCTAGTTAAAGATTTTCCCATTTTGAAGATTTTTTCAAAGTACCTCTAAACATAAAAAGTTTAAGTTTTATTGATTTTCTCTAATATCTTTTTATATTCTCTCATTTATCTTTGTATAAACTCCATTATATTCCTACTTATGCTTACTTTTGGGTAAGTTTGCTCTTATATTCCTAATGCCTTAAGGTGTTAATGTAGACTATTTATTTAAGGGATTTTAAAAATGTATTCACTTCATAGGCCCAGTGACTTCAGTTGCCACTGAGACAGGACAGCTAGAGAAAAGGAGAAACATTTAGCCATATGTTCAGGTGCATCCTCCCGTTAAGTTTTTGTCTGAATCCCTTAGACACTTACCTCTGAGATTTTCCACAAGAAAGAGGAGGAACTACAAGGCTTTCATGTTCTAGAAATTAAGTCCATGATGCCCAGAAAGTTTTCAAGGGTGAGATAGGTCCTGGATTTAAGTCAATGGGTTCTGCAGTTTCATCTGCTTCTGTAGGTGTTGACTTGCATGTGGAAGGTACAATTTATATAAAGTTGAAAGGAGGAAGGTGGCTATCATAGGAACAGGATGTTGGCTGTGCCCTTCATGAACACAGCCCTCTGCCTGGGGTTCCCCTTTTACCTAGCCTTTTACCTCTTTTTCCAGACCAGGAGAGGACCTGATGGTGTACATCAGGACACAAGATATAAATAAAGATCAAATATGACTTGACTTGGGGAATAGGGTCAATGTGTCTCTACTCCCAGAGGAACACACACACACAGACATCGGAAAGTTAGTTCTGAAAATATCTGCTTTTTTAGTGGATTCATGGTGGGACAGAAGTTTGGAGCTGCCTCCTTCATTTTACTGAAGTCAATCCACTGTGGCAACTTTATGTACATAGTTACAGGAGGTTGTCTGTGCTGTTAAATATCATACATATTGCAGTGTTATTGTTCCTCATGGATCCAGAAAGCACCTATATAAGACCTCAGCTCTGACAACCTATTTTGCTCAAGGAATACCAGCTGTGTCCTTCCTGTGACATGTCACAATGAGTGTGGCTGGGGCAGTTCAACCCACCTCAATCTCAGGATCCTCCCCAATGCATTAATGGATTTAGATCACCTTTGCTCTGAAAACCATTTTCCTTCTTAGCCTATCATGAACTGACCCTGAATGCAGCATATTGCAACCATTCTATTTAAAAACATCAGTCAAGCCAGTGAAAAATATACAAGATAAAGGAAATATATCACTAGCCTGAGGACAAGTGAGGGAGGCAGTGATGTGAGCTGAAGAGGACTGTACATGAACTGTGGTGTCACCAAAGGAATTGGCAGAATTTGGGTATTAAAAAGAAGTCAGGATCCAGGTTCCAGGTAATCACACAGTCATAGGAGGCTGGTATAGATGTATTGAGATGAAATGGGAGTGGCTAAGTGCCTGCTCAGAATAAATAAGGACCACATATTACACTCAATGCAACTGGAGGATATTTATTTTGAGGTAGATATGAGAGGTAATTTTGAAATGAACTTGCCACTTTCTTATGAAGCATGAAGCAAAAAACATAATTACCTGGGATGATACTGGACTAATGTTATTTTGTGGAGCTGGATAGAAATATGGAAAAAATTGGTGAAGGTGATATAAAGAGTATTAATTATGGAAATGTCTTCATGTAAATACAAAAACATGGCTGATGGGGGCAGACTATGGAGTATAGACTTTGAGAAAAAGAAGAAAATAGTGTAGGTGAGATGATGCAAGAAAAGAAAGAAGTTTCCTACAGCATGTTCTGGCTTTATAGGTGATAATAAGCATATTGCCTGGGTTGTGACATAGTGTGTCATTGGTGGTCTCATAAGGGTCAAAGCCTGCTATAGAAACCTACTTCCAGTGACCATGGCCTCAATGTTCCTGTAGCTCCTGCACTTTACTGGGAAGTTATTGATAATTGCAGGACAAGAGATTCCTATTGTAGAAGGAAGAAACAGTGATGCCACTCAGAATTCAAGAAACATGAATCTGTTCTTGGAGAGAGAAAACATTTTGTTAGTCAAAATGTCCCTTCCATGGAGGCTCTGTGAAGGGCAGACTATTCCAAGGTAGACTGTGATAAAACTGATACCTCAGTATATAATGAATATCTCACTATTCTTTTCCCCTCTTTGAGATTGAGGAATGAGACTAGGATGGGAAAGACCTAACCACAATGCCCCTGAGCCAGCTCCATGTCATACCAGCCTACTGCCATGACTCTAAGCAGTCCATCATGATGAGCTCACCAACCAGAGAAGGAGACAACCAACCTGATGTTCAATATGGGATCCTGTATTGGGGGAATGTTGAGCAGACTCTTTGCATAGATGATTTTAAACATTGATTAGAACAGTCACATGAGCCTTGAACATGGTTACTTATGAAGAAGAATGAAATAAAATAAGAGTTGTATATATAACACCTCCACTCCTGCAATGGCACACCCACTTCTTAAAAACAAAGGGTACTTAATTCAAGAGCCTCAGAAAATAAATGTGTCTCTTATGAGAAATATTTGCTCTGCGAAAAGATTATTTTACTAGTGAATATAAATATGCAATGTGTGTCTCAGAAATATTTAAAGAGAGGGAGAATTGATATTTAGATTTTTTATAGGATTATATGAAATTTCTTTATTCCAGGGCATTCTCAGAAATGTGTTAGTTTGGAAGAAGTAAATTTACAGAGATTTCACATGAAAATATAATTTTGAGCATATTGAAAAGATGGGGACAAATTCCTAGAGCTTACATATTTGTTTTAAATGTTTACAAGTATATTTGTATTTACACACAAGAGTAATAATGTAAAAAAAAATCAGTTCTGTGATAGAATCTTGCATACACCATAGAACTGCTTAGAAAAGATGCAAAGGTTGTTCTCTGGGGGTTAGATGTTTTGCAGCAAGAAGAGGAAGCCTTAGGCAAGTCCAGAAAACTTCTCCCCAGTCCATCTCTGCCCCTACCCCTGTGGATGGCCCCTGCTCATCCCCTTGTTGTCATAAGCACCCTGCAGCCCCACCCCTATGACCTACAGGGATGTTTCTGTCTGAGCTCACCCTAAATTCCCCTCATTGTGTTTCTGGCACAATAATATGTGACCATGCCCTGGAAACTCAGGCTGTTCAACTTAAAATAAACTTCATTCTTGGAGGTATCCCTGGTAATGCTGAGTCAGGATTGTAGAGGTGGGTCATAGTTTGTGTTTCAACCCATCCATATTACACCAACCCACTCCAGCCCCTTTCCTGGAGCCTGGTGAATCCATGTCATATGATAGTTGGTTACAGAGAATCCAGAGACAGTGCAAGTGAAGGACAAAGTCTTCCAGGGCTTCATCAGGTCAGGTCCTGGCTCCTGCAGCTGCACCTGTGACAGGACACGTGAGGACAAGGAGAACCACAGTGAGCCATGTATTCAGAGGCATCATCCCCATTACTTTCTTATGTGAATCCCTAAAGAACTGGTATCTGGGAGCTAATGCCAGAAAGTGGGTGAAGCACAATGGTTTCATTTTCTTGTGGATGAGGTCCATGATGCCCAGGAAATATTATCCAGGCTGAGCAGGAAACTGAACTTAAGTAAGTGTGTGCTGTGGTTTCATCTGTCTGCCAATGGGGAGATTTGCATTTGGGAAGTAAATGTATTTAAAATGAAAAGTGAAGAGTGATGGTCCTTGTCTTAGGGGCATCCTGGGAGGAGGGTCCTGCCTGAGCCCTTAGAGAGCCCTGTCCTCTCACTCTTTACTTCCAGGCAGGAAATGTGTTGTCTGAGAAGATATGGGTGCCAGATGTGGCCAAGCACCAAGACTTGCTTTGGTGTTATAATCATTATGCTGCTTCCCCCAGAGTTTATATGCATGTGGGTGTGTATGTACATGTAGGGAATACATATATAAAATATTTCTATATTTCTTGACACTGTTGGTTTTAACAGATTTTGCTTGTTTTATGAAATAGCAGTGGATGGAAGGGTGTCTAGCTCTACCATTATTTTCTGATGATGTTATATGTAGTAATTCATGTTCATAATTTAAATAATGTCAGAGCTGTTATATATTTTCATTGCTATTATAAGTAGTATAATTCTCCATGAAAGCCAGGAAGGTCCTGTGTGTTCCCTCACCTCTAACCACCATGATTGCTGAAGTGAAGTTTGCACTGACCCTGCCCTGACATGTCACAGCTGTGCAAGCAGGGCAGGTCAACACCAATTACCTTCAGTTTCCTCACCTGAGCATTGAGCATTGAAATCCACATATCTCAGAATGTTTCTTTCTACCTTCTCATATCATGGAAAGAAGTTGAAAGTAACATATTTCAACCTGGCAATTCACTAATATTACTTGAATTATAATATTATTATTGAACAATAGTATTGAGAAATATTACTTGAAGATTAAATTTAAAATGTATTAAGACATTTCATCTCCAGCCTGTTCCATGTGGATGAGGCAGCAACTAGAGAGGAGAAATACTTTGAATTCAACAATGATTATAGCAAAATTTGAGGATTAAGTAGAACATCTTAAAGCATATTCAAAGGTTAGAACCTGGTGAATGAGGCATTCAGAAAGCCCATGTTGTAAAGGATGCAAGTGGAGAAAAGTCAATCCAATGTGGAATAAATTTTCTCACTGTGAGGACACTGTACAAAAGACCCAAGAGCATTTTTCATGGATGAGGTATCTATATTTCCCTTTTTGTGCAATCATTTTTGGAATGGCATTTGGCTATTTTAATTCAGGGGAATGAATTTGAGTGCGTGTTTTCTTTTTCACATAACTTTATACCTTAAATTGATCAAAGAAAGTATCCAAATAAAGGTACTTTTAAAAAAATACCACTGAACCACTGTCCTAAGCCAAATTGCAAAGACAATACCAGATCTATCAGAGCCTTTCCATAAAACTGAAAAAAGGTGTCAAGAATAGAAGCCCCAGGTGCCAAAAGGAAGCTCCCCTATCCTTTCTCTCCACATGCCCTATTCCTGCTTCTGGACTCAGTGGTTCTGAGCTCCCCTGCACCTACACAGGCACCTGCCCATGCACCTGTCCCTGGGCCTAGTGGTTCTGTGCTCTCCCTCCACTTGCTCTGCACCTGTCCCTGAGCCCAGTGGTTGTGAGCTCCCCTGCACCTGCTCCTGCACCTGTTACTGGGTTCAGTGGTCCTGTGCTCCCCTGCACCTGCCCCTGGTCCTAGTCACTGGATACATGGTCCAGAGCACCCCCTTGCAGTCGGCCCTCTGGCTTTGTGGGAGCTGATTGCCTATGCCAGACCTGTGCTCCATGCAATGTGGGTTCCATGTATCATATCTTTCTGGTTCTGAGCATATGTGTTCTTGGTTGTAGGTGGCACATAGAACTGTCCTTGGCAGGCTTCACTGCCATGGAGGGCTGCCCAACCGTTGTGGTCAGTATGGCTCTTGTAGCTGGCTAGCATCTGCAGCCTCTTCGCAGGTTCCTCTGGGTTCCAACAGAGCCTGTGGCCATCAGAGCTGCTTTCTCTGCTCTCAGCTGCTGCAGTCTCCAGGTGTCCTCAAAGATACTGATCAGTAGTCAGAACAACTTTTGACCTGGAGAAACGGGGAATCACAGACACTTAGAGGACACTCCAGATGTCAAAATCTCCCCTACCCTCTGTCTGCACCTGATATTGGAGCTGTGGGATTGGAGCACCCACTGGATAGCACTTTGCTGGACACACACTGCCACCCCCTCACTGGGTGTCTCAGACAGAAAGACATAGCTGTGTTATTGGCTCTCAGACTGTCCATTTCCAGAAACAGTGTGTTCCTGGCATCATCTCTTGAGATTGTGAACTGGTCCTTCACAGAGTCTGCATAGGGTGTCTTACTTCCATTATTACATACACTTCCCAGGAGCCTGTAGGACCCACACCATCTAGGAGAAATTGAAGGTGAATCCAGAGGCTGCCCAGGGAAGTCTCAGAGATACCCCATGTCTCCCCAGACAATACCAACTTTACCCCACACTGGACTCCTCCCTGCACAAACACACCATCAGGAAACTGTCACCCATAGCCAATCTTTCTCTCACCCATGTGCATTCATCTAATCAATATTTATTGTTCTCCATAAAATTCCTTTTAGAATTTCAATAAGAAAACCCTAGTTCAGCCCAAACTCCATGATGAATAGTCTCTGAACTGGACAACAGAACTTGAAAACCTGGGAATCCTGGGGATGGGGCTCCTCTTCCTGAGCTGCAGGGTCAGGGCTGGGCTGGTTTTAACCAGCAGAGGGAGAGGCCTGGCTTGCATTTCCAACTACCATATAGCAAGGTCTGGGGCTGGATGCCTTGAGACGACAGAGCCCAGAGCAGGTAAGACTGTGCTGGGGAGTTGGGTGGCAATGATAGCATTCAGGAAAAGTGATATATTATTATGTGAGGTGCTGGGCTAAACAATTACACCCATTTTGTTATTTCATTTTTACCAGGACACACTGGACATGTGAATTATCAATGATTACTCCATTTCACAGATGTAAAACTAAAAATTGAACAATAGAGTGGTTGTATGACATACTTGTGGGCACATATCACTAAGTGCGAGCCTGTGCTGGACCTGTGCTCACCATTGGGTGCATAATGCTCACCTAGACAAGCTCCAGGACAGACTGGAAGAAGACTTCTGAGGTTTATACCCTTTCTCTGCTTTTGTGTAATGAGAATCCTTTGTTTTTGCTACATTCTGGGGGTTGCCTGAATAATCTGGAGCATACCAAGCTTCAGAAATTTTTTCCAGGATGTTCTGACATAGCTGTGTCATTATTTATATCTCTAAGACTTATTCCTTACCATTTTCATACTTTTAAAAAATAGTGATTTCACTGAGTTATAATTTATATGTGATAAACTGCATGTATTTAAATTGTTCCATTCAATTAGTATTAACATATGCATACACGCATGGAACCAGCACCACAATCAGGACAGTGTGCATATCCAACACCCCTACAAGTTTTCTCTTGCTCCAATGTATTTCCCCCTTCCCTGTCCCCAGGCAACTATTGTTATTTTTATGTTACTTTGAAATAGTTTGCATTTCCAAGAATTTATATAAATTGAATCATACATCATGTCCTATTCTTTCTTTAGCTTCTTTCAATCAGTATAATGTGTGGTAATCTATCTATGTCATTGTGAATCCCAAACACTCATTGATCTAATGCTGAGTAATATTTCAGTGCATGCATGTAAGTCAAGGCATTTATCTATTAAGGCATCTATCTATCTGTTGATCTATATTTGGATTGGTTATAGATTCTCACTATTCTAAGGTGTGAGACTTAGCTTCAAAATATGGTGATGTGTGATAAAGCTCTCTCTTATTCTTACAACAACAAAAACTGGACAAATGGCATATAAACTAATTGAGATTAAAATACAAGGTAACTCAAGTCACAGGACCAGCAACACAATTAAAAGTTGGAGAAAGACAGATTCCTGCAGGGATAACAGCACCCAAACAATAGCTTACCTTGGAGGAGATATCACTGGATATGATTTACCCTACTAAACATTCAAACTAGGATATGTAATCAGTTTCTTTAGTCCAGGTGTGGTATTCCTAAGAATACACTAATAATATCACTCAACACCCACTCTTTATAAGATTTCTTTCACAGCTACTTAAACTAAAAATAATTCACTTTTATCTTAATAAATCTAGCATATTTAACATTGAAGATTCCTGCAATGTTCTTGTCTACATCTCCATTCTTAGAGGGTTCATTATATCTAGACTCACATTGATGGAACTTTCTTCAAATATTTTTTGTGATTGTAAATATTTTCATATGACATTTATTATGACTTGAGATAGGAAATAGCTTTAAGAAATAATTGTTTTGTCTAGGGATAAATTTCATGTTCAAGAAACAATCATTTGGATTCAGCCTCTTCCTAAATTTATCTTTTGGTTTTCTACCCATTCTTCTTTCTCTTCCTCATTGTTTCCTACAACTCACATTCTTTTTTCTTATTTGAACAACAGATTTAAAATTTTATTTACTTTCCATTTTCTCCTTTCCTTTTCACTCAGTTCCAAATTTGAGCTTGAGAAAAATAGTAAAAAAGAGAAAAAAAGATTAAAGAGACCTCCTCAAAACAAAACTTCAATCTTGTTTGTGAAATATAAAGACATGGATGGAAGTTCATTCTCCTTTGAGGAGTGGAAGATTAAAATTTTGACATACATATGATTGCCATTTTTTGATGGCTTCATACATTGACACATTCAAATAATGACATTAGCATGAACTTTAATTATTTGGAAATATGTCTCCACATCTTAGCAGACTCAAGAATTTAAGAGACTAGTTTTAGGTCTCTCAATCGGTTTGTTTTCAGAAAATATGACAATTTAAAATATACTTCATTTTAAGATGTGATTCTTATCAAGGAATGCTTTGATGTTATATGACATTGTGATATGACAACTTGGCTGATTATAAGTGAATCTGATTTATCCTCCACTTTGGGCTGGTAATGATAAGGGAAGTGCTTAATACTTATTATAATACTTATTATAATAGCACTTCATTCATCTATCCCCTCAAGAGTGCAACTTAGGTTTCATTTCGTCTCCTGCAATATTTGGTTTCATTCTGTCTGCTGCAACATTTGGTTCCCTGACTGGGAAAACCCAATTGAGCAGACCTTGTTTGATCTCAGAGTAAACAAGGTGGGCACCTCCTGTCCTCTTGACAGGACCTCCTTCTGAGGTGGTCCCTGCAGGCCACATCCCTACACCCTGGCCTGACTCAGTGGGCAGGCAGACTGAACAGTGCCAGAAGACTCTCAAAAGGTAAGGCTCCAGGTGCCAAGTCCTCAGTTGGGTCCATCTCTGGATGGAAGAGGAGACTGATCACCTCCTGAAATCAAGAGTACTGAGATTCCAGAATAGGGAAATCCCTGTGGGAGGGACTGCATAACCTCTGAGTGACTGTATGAGTTAGTGAGGATGGCAGAGGCTTGCATCAGCTGTACCAGTCTGTGACTCCACTGCCTATGCTACAGAGCCTGCATGGGCCCTAACCTGTTTTCTGTGGCTACATCATATGGCATAAGAGCACACCCAAAGTCTGCCTGGGCACTTTAGCTAAGATGAGCCAAAGTTCTCATGAGAGATGTGGACAGGAAGGCATCTGAGTGGCCTTGAAAGAGGTGACCCCTTCCCTTGTCTGTGTTGCATCACTGATGCAGGGTATGGGCTCATCACAGTCAAAACCAACCATCTTAAACTGCATGCTCAAGAATTTCAAGAAGGGTTTTTCTGGAGATTATGGCATCCGGATGAACCCCGGCAGCCTCCAAACCCTATGTGAAGTAGAGTGGCCCACATTTAATGTTGACTGGCCCTCAGAGGGGAACCTGGATATATCCAGGGTCCTTGCAGTATGCCTGGTGGTCTCAGGAATTCCTGGCCACCCAAATCAGTTTCCCTACATGGACTCTTGGTTAGAGATAGCCCAGACATTGCCCCCTTTTGTTCAATTTTGTGTTGGAAAAAAGGGACAGAACAGGGTCTTGGTTGCACAGGGAATGGGATCTGGAAGCCAGTCATTCATCAAGGGTCCTCAGAGGAGGACCCACCACCTCCACCACCACTGCCATATGCTCAAGCCTCTCCATGTAGCACAGGAGTGCAGGCAGATCTCCCAGAAACACCCCCAACTTTGGTCTCTCCTCCTAACATGGGAGTATAGGCAAATCTCCCAGCAAAACCTCCATCTTCGGTCTCTCCAGGAACATTGACCCCCTCTGAGGAAAGCCCTGCAACCCCACTAGCAAGGAGGCTCCAGTCTGCACAACCTATGTTACAGATGCCCCTCCGTGAAACACAGTGTCCAGCCCAGATCGGTGAGAATGGGACCATCCAACCTGGGAAGCCTGTATTATATTACCAGCCCTTCACAACAACAGACCTCTTAAACTGGAATCCCCACACTCCCTCCTACTCAGAAAAGCACCAGGCCCTTATTTATCTCATGGAATCCATTTTCCAAACCCATCATCCTACTTGGGATGATTGCTGCCAACTCCTCCTGACTTTCTTTAATATGGAGGACAGACAATGGATTCTAATGAAAGCCTGAAAGTGGCTGCAAGAGCAGGCTCCTACTGGTATCTTAAACTAGGAGATTGGGCATGAGAAGTGGCACCAGAAGTCCAAATGAACTGGGATTTCTACACTGATCAGGGATGGGCTGCACTCCAGCAATATTGGGAAGCACTCCTCCAAGGGGTCTAAGAAGGGGCAAAATGACCCATAAACATGACAAAGATGAATTTAGTTAATCAGAAGCCCAGAGAATCTCCAGGAGATTTCTATGAATGGCTTCGTGAGAACTTCGGAATCTACACCCCTTTTGACCCAGAAGCTCCAGAAAACCAGAGGATGGTAAATCCACCTTTGTTGCATAGGCAGCAATGGACATTAAAAGAAAGCTCTAAAAATAAGAAGAGTTCAAGGCGATGAACATCTCTCAACTCTTGGAAGTCACCAACAAAGTATTCATCAATTGAAATGAAGCCAATGAACAAGAAGCCAAGAAGTGAATAAAACATCAAGCCCCCCTATTGGCAGTAGCCTTGGGAAATCCTGACCCCACCAGATGAGAAGGGCCACCTCAAAAAAGGGGGACAATCACCAGAAGGGTGCCTCTGGACAGAGACCAATGTGCCTACTGCAAAGAAAGTGGACACTGGAAAAATGAGTGCCCCCAAAAGACTCAGGCACATAGAGGGAACATCCCTAAAGGGAAATGCCAACCTGAGCCCCAAGACTATCTGACCAGGCTGGCAGGGCTCAACCCTGAATAGGGATGACTCGGCTCACTGGAACTTTGCCCCCACGAGCCCATGGTCAAACTACAAGTCAGGGGCCAGTCAATGACTTCGATGGTGGGCACTGGTGCTGAACATTCTGTGGTCACAACCCCCATCATCCCCTTTAGTGGAAAAACTGCTAATATCATAGAAGCAACTGGGGACCAGTCAAGTCAATGGCCTTTTTGCCAGACAAGAACTTGCCAGCTTGGTGGCCATGAAGTGACTCGTGAATTTCTGTACCTGCCTGAATGTCCAGTTCCCCTGCTTGGTAGGGAACTATTAACAAAATTGAGAGCCCAGATTACCTTCAAACCTGAAGGGCCAGCAAGCTTTAGCCTCAGGACCAGCCTCACTCTCCTCATCACCGTACCCTGAAGTGAAGAATGGAGACTATATGCAGAAGAAAGTTCAGGTCAGAATCTGGAAAAACTGCTGGAACTTTTCCCCCAGGTTTGGGCAGAAAAAAAGCCACCAGTTATGGCACAGAACTATGCACCCATAACCATCGACCTGAAGCCTGGAGCAGTACCTGTCCAGCAGAGGCAGTATTCAATCCCCCATGAAGCATTATTGGGCATAGTCAAACACATAGATCACTTGAGGAAAGACGGAATTCTAATCGAGGGTCAGTCACCCTGGAACACACCATTATTACCAGTAAAAAAAAGCCAGATGGGACTGGATATTAATCAGTGCAGGATTTACTAGCCATTAATAACACCACTCTCACCATACATCAGGTTGTTCCCAACCTGTACACTTTGCTAGGACAGCTGCCACCTGAAGCCACCTCGTTCACTTGCCTGGACCTAAAGGATGCCTTCTTCTGCCTGTGGCTGCCCTCCCCACAGGCCAGCCTCTGTTTGCCTTTGAATGGGAAGATCCCAAAATCTGTCATAAAACTCAGCTAACCTGGACCCGGCTCCCATAAGGCTTCAAAAACTCCCCTACCCTTTTCAGGGAAGACTTGGCAGCAGATTTGGCCACCTACCCCCAGGAAGACTGCAGGTGTGCCCTCTTACAATAGGTAGATGACATCCTACTTGCCCGGTGAAATGGAAAAGGACTGCTGGAGAGGAACCGAGACTCTCCTACAACTTCTAACACAGACTGGATACAAAGTGTCTTGGAGAAAATCCCATATTTGTAAACAGCAGGCTAAGTACCTGGGCTTCAGCATCACACAAGGGCACTAGATGCTCAGACATAAATGAAAGAAAGTGATCTGTACCATCCCTACCCCCACCACAAAAAGAAAGCTTCATAGTTCCTTGGGCCTCAGGGTTCTGCCGCATCTGGATTCCCGGGTTTGCAGCCATGGCCAAAACATTTTAAGAAGTTCTGGCAGGTACAAAAAAAGAACCTCTTGCCTGGGGAGAAGTTCAACAAGGGGCCATTCAAAACATCAAAAGGCAACTCGGCCAAGCCCCTGACCTGGGGCTCCCGGATGTTAATTCTAAACTTTAACCTGTTCATGAATGAGAAGAACAAAGTAGCATTGGGGGTACTCACACAAACAGTTGCCCCTGGCAAAGACCCATCGCTTACCTCTCCATGCAGCAGGACCCCATGGCTGCAGAGTAGCCACCCTGCCTGAAAGCCCTGGCAACAACCATAACCCTCATCAAATAAGCTGACAAATAAATGCTCAGACATGCAATTCATGTCATAGTGCCACACGCAGTCACTGCCCTAATGAATTCACATAGGCATCAGTGGATATCGACTCCCCAGCTTACACATTACAAAGGTTTACTCTGTGAAAACCCCAGAGTGACCATAGAACAGTGCACAGTCTAAAACCTGCAGCCCTTTTGCTAGATGAAGAAGGGTCTCCTGAGCATGACTGTGTTGAAGTGACTGAAGAATTTTACATCAGTCGCTCTGACCTCCGAGACAAACTGCTCCCTTCCCCAGATCAGACACTATTTACAGAAGGAAGCAGTTTTTATTAAAAATGGGGAAAGCTTTCTGGATATGCCGTCACCCCTACTGAACAGGTGGTGGAAGTGGTGTCTCTACTGCGGGGATGGTCTGTGCATTGAGCAGAACACTGGGTGCTGGACCAAGCCCTGCAGCTAGCTGCCAGGCAAGTGGTAAACCTTTACACTGACTCTAACTATGCATTTGCTACCATTCATATCCATGGAGCAATTTATAAAGAAGGAGGTCTCCTAACCACAGGAGGAAAGGAAATAAAAAACAAAGAAGAAATCCTCCAATAGTTAGAAGCAATCTGGAAACCAGACAAAGTCACCATCATCCACTGCTGGGGACATCAGACAGGAATGGGTATGGTCACTCAAGGGAACAAGCTAGCTGACAAAGCAGCTTGGCAAGTGGCTGAAGGAACCCATGGAATGTGAGTCCTGGAATTGACACCAGAGCTGTCTTTCTTAGGACAAGAGACTAATCAACTGAGCTATACCTGGGAAGAACAGGAGTGGGCTGAGAGAGAAGGGGAAAGCCGAACCCCTGAAGGAACTTGGCTGCTCCTGGATGACCAGATTTTTGTCCCAAAAGGAGCCACTCATATCCTCATCCAGTGATGCCAGCAACTCACCCACCTAGGGAAAACTGCACTAGAAGTCTTGCTCGGGGGATACCACTACATAGCCTGGCTAACTTCTCTCTGTGCTACAATCAGCAGCCAGTGCCAAGTTTGTGCCAAAAAAAAAAAACCCTTTGCCAGGCCCCCATGCTCTGGCAGGTGTCCAGCACATGGGAATGGCCCCCTTTGAAGATCTCACAGTAGACTTCACAGAAGTGAAATCAAGTCGGGGGTACAAATATCTGTTTGTGATGATATGTACCTTTTCAGGTTGTGTCAAAGTTTTCCCCACTCACACTGAAAAGGCAAGAGAAGTGACTAAGGCTTTACTTAGAGAAATCATTCCATTACACAGGCTGCCACTGTCAACTGGAAGTGACAATGGCCTGGACTTCATGGCTGCAATAGTCCAAAAGCTAGCAAAAATGTTAGGAATCCAGTGAAACTCCATACCACTTACAGGTCCCAGAGTTCAGGGAAAGTTGAATGCATGAATAGAACTCTCAAAGCCACCCTAGCCAAATTCTGCCAGGAAACTGGTCTCCCCTGGGTAGACTTACTTATCTTGACCATTCTCTGAGTTAGGTGTGCCCCAGGACCCACAGGCTATTCACCCTTTGAAATTATATTTGGACAGCCACCCCCAATTATCCGGGCATTCAAAGGAAACCTCAAACTTCTGGGGGACACTAGCCAAGATTCCATTCTCCAGAAGGAGGGGCAAACTCTAGCCAAAATACATAAAAACTGTCTTTTCCTGGAATCTCATTCGCCTGGGACACCCAGGGCATCCCCACCAGCCAGGGGACTTAGTCTGGGTCAAAGACTGGAAAAAAGAACCCCTTCAGGCTTCCTGGACAGGTCCACATACTGTGATCCTTGTAACTCCTACTGATCTTAAAGTTCTTGTCTCTTGGATCCATCATTCCAGGGTCAAGAGGGCACACCCTGATAAAGAGCAGGACAGCTGGACAGCCTAACCCATACTCAGCCACCCCTTGAGAGTGCAAGTTTCCCGGGATCCTTGAGCACCAACCTCATCAAATGCCTGTGGGATGGACCCCTGTTCCTGGTGGCTCCTGTGCTTATATGGCCTACTCATCTTGGTATTTGGAGTTGGACTCACTGCTGTGGCCCCTGCAGACTGGACTATAGTGAATAGAGCCCTAATAGCAATTGCTTATTGGTGTATAATAGGATTCTTCTCTACCATGACTTACTTATCCTTTCCTTCCTTGCCCCCTCCCTAGGAGCAAATACCTGCCCCCAAAATCTATGGCAGCTGCAAGTTAGTCAAAGCTGGGGCAAAAACATCCATGCTGAAGACTTCAGTCCCATTCTTGGCAGGTGTAATTTCAGCATGTGTAATATTTGACAATTGCAGGGCAATCCAAGATCACACTCCTTACACCTTGTTACTTGTCCCGTACACCCACGCCCTGATACCTTCCCCCAGGAGACTGTGTAGGGGCCAAAACTATGGGAGCTATGACAAATACCTCTGCCAAGACCCCCAAAAGGGTTGAGGATTCTGCTGCTCTTGGAGCCTGCTGGTAGGTCCACCGCTCCCTGGAAGGGGGTCCCACCAACTTCTCAATATCTCCTACAGAAAATCCCCAGCCTGGCAGGGTGTGGCATAGAAACCTGTGACCCTATAAAACTCACCTTATTAAATATAACCACTGGATCAGAAAATACCTTTTTAAAGGCCCAAACAGGACTAAAACTAGGAATCAGAATATATGGCCCAGTGGGGCCAGACCCAGGAGACCTCATACTGGTCCAACTGATCCCAGTTACCCAGACCCCAGAAAAAACCCTGATGAAAAATATCAGTAAAGCTGTCCAGATGCTAAAAACCAAAGTTTGAATAGCTCCCCATAATGTCCTTTTGAAACAGGTTTGAAATTTCCACCAACACCTAAATGAATCTCGGCCCGACATAGCTGCCTCCTGCTGATTATGCACTTCCTCAAGCCTAACCATCTTCCCCATACCTGTCCCATGTAATGTAACCCTCCTGACCCATGACAGCTCTGTGATGGGAAACAGGCTCCTCCCAGTCTGCATAACCCAACCCCCAGGAAAACTGGCTAACTGTAAAAACATAATTACCAGGTTTCCCTCAACCATCCTCCCTCTTGGAAGGGCCAACTGTAACACAACCCACCCACTCAATGAGCCTGGCTGATGTTCCATGAACTCCACCATCTGGGTCTGTGGCACCAATGCCTACCGGTGCTTACCCCAGGATGGCCAGGGCATCTGCTACCTGGCTTGGCGAGTACCATCGTTCTTGGTGTATGGAGAAGAATTGCCTGGAGATCTCTCCCAAGCCAAATACAGGCAATTCTGATACTCTTAGGACTAGGAATACAGCAGTAGCACAGCAGTAGCATGGGCCTCACTCGCCATTGGTCAGGAAGGCTAACAAACACTAGCATGGGAAACATCAAATGACCTTGAAGGAATATGGGCTCTCAACGGGTTGCAACACCAGAAACACTCATTGGCAGAAGTGGTTTTACAAAACAGGCAAAGATTAGACTTGCTCACTGCAAGTTCAGGGGGTATCTGCCAGGCCCTGGTGGAAGAATGCTGTTTCTATGCAAACTCCTCAGGGATAGTTAGGGACCACATGGCCCTATTAATGGAATTACCCAATGACTGCTTAAACCATGTATATCAGGCATCTGTCAATGGGAACTACTTCCAGTATCTCCTCTCCTGGATTTTGCCATTTATGACAGTAATAGCCTCAGTCTTTTTCCTCTTAACTTTCAGGCCATGCATTCTACGGTACCTAACACAATACATCACTTCTTGCTTAAACACCTTAAAACACCAAGTAATGCCTCGTGTTAAATATCACCTCTTGGGGACTATAGAAAAATCCCCATAATAACAAATGATGCCCCATAAAGAATTATAAGGGCATCAAAAGTGGGGAATGATAAGGGAAGTGCCAGGACCCTAACCTGCCCCCCTCAGCAGAAACCCACAGCTTTAGGTAAATAAACACCCCTTGGTCCCTTTCTCCTCTCCTCCCCTCTTCTCCATGGAATCCACATCCTTAGGAAGATAAACACTCCCTGTGTGCCCCTTTGTACTGAAATTTACAACTCTAAACAAATAATGCCTCTTTTCCTCACCAATAGCCCTGTGCTTTAGGAAGATAAGCTAACCTTCCTCTTTTGTTTTTCTAAACTTACCTGCCAACTTGCTTAGAAATTTTCCTGCTTAGAGTTCTGTTTAGAGTTCCTATATAAACTTATGAAAATCGAGATATGGTGCTCAGAATTTGGAGACTGAATTCTCCTCTGGGCCCGTGCATAATAATACTTCATTCATCCTTCCCCTCAAGGGTGCCCCGAGGGTTTCATTTCATCTGCCACAACAGTAAGAGTTACAAAAATGTTTCCTTTTTCAGACATCATAGAATCTAATAAGACCTGACATGTACATTAGTTTAACTCTGTATGAAAAACAATATAAACTGAGAAAATCAGCAATATAGAATTGAAGGACAAGTGGCTGTGTATGGATAAAGTACAGGCATACACATTTGTTCCCACTATTTTTCTATTGAAAAAAAAAAAGTCTGAGCTTATACTCACAAACTAAAAAAGGATAGAGAAAATACAGATAGAAGGAGTGTAAACATTTCTACCTAGGCCTTACAGTTGAAGAAGCTACCCATTACCCAACACTTATTTGGAAAACCTGAAAGTGATTACTCACTTTCTGGTATGAAGGTAGTTCCCATTCAGCAAAACACACCAGTGTAATTCACATGGCTGTTGTATTCATTAAGGGCAATTGATATAAGGCTCCTTCAGAAAGTTACATTTCATTCACTTCTCTTGAGTTTCTATCCCCTTATCTTCTGTTTCAGCACTTCAGTGAAGGAAGTTTTTCATAATAGAGCAGCACTTTTTTTTTTTATTTAACTTTCAACAAGATTTCTTTCTCCATCTCTTTTTTTTATTTTTGCAAATAGGGTCCATCTTTTTCAGTTTTGATAGCTAGCTGTGACAATTTTAGCTCTTTTCTAACAGTTTTGATAGTTGCATTAGAATATACAATAGTGCTAAGGTGTCAATATACAAGTATTTGTACCTGTGCTATTTGACATAGTACCTTTAATGTCAGTGTGGTTATAAAGAATGACACTTTT
>JAQZBX010003227.1:0-66504 GCA_029593785.1 Cabassous unicinctus
AAAAAAAAAAAATAAATAAAAGACATCAATAAAATTGTTTTACATTATTTAGTGACTGAAGGAATATCACAAATATCTCCTGGTCTATCTCTTAACCTTCAGAGAGAAGGATGCTATCTCAATTTTAAAGACCCCTAAAGATGCAGTTTCCAAAATTTCATAATTTCCTCCAGAAGTTTATTCAAGTAAATAATTATTCATCTTAATTAAGAAGCTCTTTATGTACTAGAACTTTCTGAGTAGTGAAGATGGCAATTCATTGAACAACAGTTTTCCTACAACTACCTAGATTCTAGGGCTGGCTGAAAATTTACCAATTATTTTCATCCAAACTGTTCATTTTATGGGAAGTAAACAGAGGCCCAGAGTGGACCCAGATCTAAACCCTGGCTGCACTCTTACAACTATACACATAGTTCTCTTTTTTTCTTATCCATAGAAAGTTGTTAAATCCCTGGTAATAATTCTCTCCAGGCTAAGGACCTTTACCCTTTAAACACACCCTTTATTTTTTTACGCTCAGTATCAGTTACTAAGCAGTGGTACCTTATAGTTGTCCCAGTAGCTTTTGGTCAACTATGACTACTGTATCATTTTCTGCTAATCCCACTTGCTTCCTGAATAGGCTCTTGTATTCTTATTTCTTTTGGTAGTCTGTTTATTCTCCCCTGTATTGTACTATCTCGTGCTTCTCACTAATGAGCTTCATCCTGTTTTTGACAGACCGTTCTCTAATTTGACAAGGTAAAATTGATTAGTGAATTAAACACATGTGAAACATCTCTAACTACAAATCCACTACAGGGAAAGCTGTGAATGTCCTCCATTTCCTTGCAGATAATAGCATGGAAGGAGATTTTAATAGCTAGACCAATTCTGAATGGAAAGCTCTGTTTAAACTGTTTGTTCCATAAATAGAAACCAAATACAGACATCCTGCCTCTTGACTTAGCTTCTTTTGTCATTTGAGCCTTTCAGAAGGATGCTTTTATTTCTTTTCTTGATCTCTCTCTTCTTTTCTGCAACTCGGGGGCACCTACAGCACAACCAAGGTTGAAGTGATCCCTCCTCACTTACCTTCGGCAGGCAGCCCCCCCGTGAGGCCCTCTAGCAACACTTTGATATCTCACTGCCTTTTGAAACTGGTGAGCCTGTCATTTAGATCATCCACACAATCATGGATTTGTTCATTTGACTCCAAACTTAGACATTCCCTTCAAACAAATGGGCATTCCTTTTTAACTAGGGGAGGGATTCAGGTGATTCAAAAATCTGGAACTACATTTTAAAGTTTTGTCTCACAGACTCATAGACTTTCAGAGATGAAAAGACTTTAAAAATTATTTTGACATGGGATTGACAACTTGAAGTCTATAGAAAACTCTAGGGTCCATGGAGAGATTCAGAGGTTATGTCAGTCAGGATGGGCTAGATTATGATGTGGTAACAAAAAACTCCAAAAATCTCAGTGGCTGAAACAGAGGCTTATTTTCTTACTCATGTCACATGATAATCTAAATTTTGCTGGGGACTTTGCTCCTGCATCATTGTCATCTTCTCTCCTGGACCTGGTCTGTTGGAGAAATATTGCTGGCCTCGGTGCAGAGGGAAAAGAGGACACTGCTTTTAATTTTTCAACCCAGAAGTAGGACACAGAACTTCCACTCACATTCCATTGGCTGATGGCTTAGACCAATAGGGTGGAGAAACATATTTCTCCTGCAAGGAGGGAAACTACATTGGAGAAATTTCACCTACAGGGTCCATGAACCCTTAAAATTCTATACAAAATTTTATGTGAACATGCGCATGTAACAATTTCTGGAGAGTAGTTCCACAGCTTTCAGCTCATTCCTAAAAGTGTCTTTGACCACCACCACCACCATTCACCCTAAACTCCACCCCACCTCTCACCAAATTAAGAACCAATGATTCATGCCCAAACTCCTTATTTTACAGACGGGAGAACTGAAGGCCAGATATTTACACAACTTGTCAAAACCCAAAGCATCTCCCCCCCCAAAACAACAACAACAACAACAAAAACAACAGTTAATTGGGAGCAGAACCAGCCCCTGCATGGGCAGAGACTACACTTCTAGGCACGGGACAAGGCTCCAGCCTCTGCTTAACCAGTTCTCTGTAGCCACATTTTATTTAGAGAGGAAGAAGAGAGGTCATGGGAAGGGTCTTTGTTTCCTGTAGGTTTCAAATCCCAAATGGAGGCTGGAAACTGGTAGAAGATCCTCCTTGGAAACTTTTGGAAAAATAACTCATTTGAAAATATTTCAATGCCAAGAAAAACGTGACCCCTGGTCTTTGTCCCCCACTGTTTGTCTTTCCCTTCAGCCCTCTTTGCTCTGGTCAGGTAACCTGGACCTCCATAGTATTCGTCCAGCTTCCTCATGTCTCAACTGAGTTTCCCGCTGGGGCTCAACAAAAGGCATTATCCTGGAAGAACTGGTTTTTCCATCTCTTTTCATAACTCCATTTCCTTTTTGGAAGACCATGTGTTTTCCTTACATCATTTCAACTCCCCGTCCTGTCACCTCCCTTTTCTTTCCCCCTACCTCCATCACAGGCTGGAATATCGCTTAGCTTCTCAACCAGCATAGCATTGTTTCATTTCAGCCTTTCAAACAGACAGAAGTTTAGAAATCTTCTCTCTGATCCTCCAAGCACAAGGACCTTTTCCTTTGGCCCACCTCCATTAATAATAGAATGGTATAGAGGAAACTTGTCAGTTTATCTACCTCCTCAATTCTCTTTTCTCTTATTCCACTTTCTCAGCATTTTTGCCATTTGCCATCTCTTCTCTTTGTAGGATTTGTGTCAGGCCATGATGGGGGACCAGGAAAACCAGGCATTGTATGAAACCTAGAAGTGATTGAATATTGGAATAGAAGGAAAAGAAATGAAATAGAAAATGAAGTGAAAATTGATTACAGGAGGCCTATAATCCAGTTTAAGGATCAGTAGGAATTTGTCTAGGTTTTGTGGGACGTGAAGTACTTGAGGACCCCCAATAAGAAAAGTAATTTAAAATTACAAGTACATAGTTAGGTACCAAATAAATATTTACCTAGAAGTGAACTCGATTACAAGTGAGTATTTATTTAGGATTCCCCATCCCCACCCTCTCCTCAACCCCTGACAGGATGGCAAGTATAAAGGAGGGAAAAGTGGCATGGAGATAGATAGCAGTCTTAGCTGATTAAAGTAAAAATGTCTTATATTGGGCAAATTCTACAAAAACATACAAGCATGTGGACACGTTGCTAGGACCCCTCCCAATGCCTTGAAAGGGGTCCCTGCAAGTGAGAGGCCCTGAACCATAAGCTTCATAAACTTCACAGTCCAGCTCTGAGAATCGGATTACATTCAAGATTGATGTAGCCAAAATACCTGAAAAGTAAGTCAGGTCAAAGAGCCAGCAGCCAGGACCTACAGTCTGAGGCAGAGCCTAATATGTATAAATTTTAAGAAGGTCCACATCAGTTTTTCACTACCACTCCACCTCTTTCCCATCCCCCATTAAAAAAAAAAAAAAGTTGACTACTAATAGCTTAATGCTCAAATGCTCTGGGCCTCTGATGATTTACGTTTTGACAAGAGGTCTTCCGTTTGAAAGGAATCCTTCCCCAAAGAAGTGAGCTTAGGTATCACCAGTATTGAGAGGGAGTAGATTTTTGGTATCTTTTCCAGTGTTCCTTTAATCACACTGTGGGGCACTGGGGATAGGAAGATGAGGGCTAATGAAGTGTAGAGTTCAGGGCCTTAGACAACCATTAGGCAAAGTAAGAGCATGGAGTCCTGGAAGTCGGGGAAGAAGGGAAGGACAAATTACATTCCTTGCCTGTTGGCCAAGAGCAGGCCCTGAAAATACCTTACTGCTGCTTCCACCCCACATTCTCACACATTCTGATCCATCCTATTCTGAATCCTTACATAGAACCTCCGATTCCTAAGGTAAGGCAGAGAGAAGCCCTCTCCCACCTACACAACTATGGTGAGAGTGGGAAGACTCTTGTCGGACGAGGTGTTTGGTCAGAATGGTATGAAAAAGGAAAGGAATTAGCTCCTCAAAGCCAGCAAGGGGAGATATGAAAATTATGTTTGGGTTAGATGTCCATTAGAACCAATGATTGTGCGAGTTTGTTTTTATCCAGAATAGAAATCCTTTGGCACCTGCTTTTTGGAACTGTGTTGATCAACACTCTTCCTGACTAACCTGGACCTGGGCTTTTATTAGGTGCACTCAAGTCCTGTCCCCACCCCCACTGCCTGGAGAGTATATATGTGGTCTTATACCTGTGATCTGACCACCAAGGTCACGGCCACTCCATCAGTTAGCAACTACCACACTTCATAAACTTTAGTGTGTAGTCCTTCACAATGATAATACATCAACTACATCTGGAATTCCCCTATAAGTAGTTCATTAACTCAGTTAAAAACAATCTCTTTCTCCTGGGCAATGGAAAGAGAGTTTCCCTCCAATCTAAATAAAGACACAAATGAGAACCGAAACTACAGGGCTGATAACAATACAACGGTTGATTCTTTTTAAAGGCCAATAGCAATGTTCAGTGGAAGGGGGTGGGTGGTGTCAGAAAGTCAAGGAGGCACCCAGATCCCAAAGCCAGAGCCAGCATTTGACTGTAATCCTGTTCTGGAAACTCTGGATGACTTCTAAATTAGGTTTCTTTTTATTTTGGAAGAAAATCACTCTTGTTTCTTTGGAGAAATATTTTTATAAATTAGTCAAGTCAAACAATTAGTCTCTGGATAATTCTAAAAGTTGAGGTACTTTGGTGGCTTATGAGAACACACCTGTGGAAAGTATATTAAAGCAGAAAATCTAAATCCTGGACCAACGGTTACTCAGACTCAGGCACTGAATGAAGGGAAGTGTCTTTGTTCCTTTTCCTGACACCTACCCGGGCTTGACATTAACCTGAGCCAGCCTTTTGCAGGTTGTCAAGTCCTATTAACTGCAAAGACTGCCAGATGAGGGTCCTTTCTAGTATCCTGGGATTGGGAACAAAATCAGAGAAGAGGGAGTTAAAATATGTACTGTATTAACAAGGTCAACAGAGATTTGAACTAGACCCACTCTCCACCACCTGTCCTGGCTAGACAGACAAATTGAGGTGGCCCTGAACCAATTGTCTGGCTCATACTGTGCAAATATGGATATAAAGACATGACCTGAGACAACCATGTGAAAATGTGTGGGCTTGATCCATAAATAGGTAGGTGCTGGTTCACCCCTCAGAGTGAAGACCTTCACAGGGCCTTAGGGTAGGTGTCAGGGGATGGGATTTTTGAATACAAACATTGCCTCTCCCTAGCTATGATACCTGAGACAACCATTGCATTGTTCTAGATTTTAGTTTCCTTACTTTCAAAGTAGGACCTATGGGCTATATCATTTTCAAGCTCCAAGTTTCTAACTCTAAGCACTCACCTCTAGACAGGAGCCCAAAGGAAGTATAAGATAATTCTCAAGGGAAAAAAAAAAAGTTTCAGTATTATGATTTGGAGTGGTGAAAGGACTTCCCAAGGTCACATGCTGTTTGGTGTGAAAATTAGACCTAGAACTCAGGATTCTAATACTCATTCTAGGGAAAAAGGAGGATTGGATCACAGATGATAAATATTTGGCACATGTGACATCATTACCCTTAGCAGATATTACTTTTCAACCATGGTACTCATCAAACATAGCCCCAAAAGAAACTCAGTAAAGTACTCCAAACAGCATTATTAGGAAAAAAAAAAAAAAAAAAGAATTGGTACATGGCATGAAATAGTAAAAATAGCATTGCCAATAGGTAACGCTAATTAAAGCTTACCAAGTGCCAGATACTGCTCTAAATTGTTTACATTTATAAACCCATTTCATCCTCATAACCACCTTATAAAGCAGGTGTTAACAGAATTCACACTCAGGAGAAGACACTGAGACACAGGGACCCAGTGAAGAAGTGGAGGAGCCTGGATCTGAACCTTCAGAATCGTGATCGTTGCCATCCTGCTGAACCCTTCTTGGATAGGACTTATCCCACATAACACTAGAGGCAGAACTAGAGCCAATAGGGAGGACATTGCAAAAGGTCAAACTTGGTCAACGAAAGAAAATAACTTTTTTTTTCAATTAAATTGTTCCAATAACGGCATTGATAACCACTTGCAATATTGAACATCCTATCATTGGAACCATCCAAGCAGTGTTGCAGAATTATCTGTCAGGGCTGTTGTGCAATGAATTCCTAAACTGAATGAAAAAATTGGGCGGGTTGGATTACATCACCTCAACTTCCCATCTGACTCTAAAATTCAAGAATTTCTTGACTTAAGCAGTGCCAGCATATCTAGAAGGAACCCACAAATGACATCTTTCCTGATTGTTTCTTTTTTGCCATCTCACTTAACCCCCAGCATTGTCAAGCAGAAAGAATGTCCAAGATTTGAATAAATCACAGTGCATTTTTGCCTTTTAAAAATAGACACTCAATGAATGGCATATAAAACACAGTCCCCAAATACAAACACTAGTCTTGAAAAGACTAACTTTCATTCTATGAAACCATTGTTCTTTAACTAGTCTGAGCAGCTTTATTCCCTTCTCATCATGGAACTTCTGGAAAAGGGAGCAAAGTTATAACAGCAGTAAAAGAAAGGTAAGTATATTAGTTGTTGATGAAGACAACAATATCTTCAAACATTAACTCTCTCCAAGAATGGTATGCTTTGCAAGACAAGTATCCTTCTCTGGAATGTGGCCTTGGCCATTTCTAGCAACAGCAAAGAAAAATGCCATCCCTATGAGGTTAGCATTTACTGATGGGAAAGAGTATTGATGGTGGGTGCCAAATCATTTGAGATGAAAACACACATGTCAAATACTAAGGAATCTTCTAATTCTTTATGTGTCATCCCTCATTACAACAGTCCTGACCTTCCAAGATTTTTACCTGCAAGGCTCTTCTACTCTTCTGAAATGTCTGTGGTGTTACACTCTGAGCCAAGTGGCCCTATGTCACTTTTGCACAGCTCTGTGACCTCCCGTTTTAGACACCGAGCCTGACCCTTTCCTTGACCTAGCTCCACCCCAGACTGTAGATTTACTTCCTGACGCAGGAATTTAAAAGAGCAAAGCTTTCTGATTGACTGGCCATGGCCACTAAGCTCAGCTTTAGCCCAAACTTTGCTACTGAACCAACATGTGTTACCTTGGGCAAATAGCTTTAGACTTCTACCTATCAGTCTCTTATTACTGATACATGAAATGGGGATAGGGACCATTGCTCCTGGCTAACTCATAAAAAAGTGAGGATAAAAGAAAACTCAGTAATTTGTGAAGGCTGTTTAGAAATACAGCAATTACAGAAAGTGAAGGGCAGGAGAACATTCATCCAATGGTTTCCTTACAGAGGCCGTTCTGGTGAATCCACAGTCAGTTTAGTTATGACCAGCAGTTGCTGTTGTTTACACAGGAAGTCAATACCAGTCCTGTGGATTTAATAAATAGATCAAACTATGGAAACTAGACATTTAATATCCATGTTTGGATGACTATGAGAAAGTATTGTTCAGTTGGGAAAAAAAGTTTGTGCCTTCCTAAAATATTTTTTCCAAATGCATACTGAAGGAAAGATTTAACAAATGGGGTTAAAAGATGCTAGTAGCCTGATACTTGACCAATACGTAAATCTAAACAATTAAATAGGGGAAAAAATATTGTTTGTAAGTAACATTGGGTTTTAGATTGTAAAGGGACTTACAAGAAGGATTTTTAGAGAAGCATCTCCTGATTTAGAAAAAACAGTTATGGGTTAATACATGATAATAAGAATAAGAAGGAGGAGACGGAGAAGGAGAAGGAGAAGGAGGAGAAGAAGAAGAAGGACAGAAGAGCAAGGAGGACAGCTAACATTTCTGAACAATTTCATGTGCCCTCCCTAGTGGGAACACTTTACACACATTAATTGATGCATTCCTCATAACAACCTTCTAAGGTAGCTAATATAATCATCCCCATTTTACGGATAAGTATCCTGAGGCACCACTGGCCACAGTCATCACCTTCTTGCCCTTGTATATAATCATACTTCATTTTCAAGCCAGCCTGGGAGGTGTGCATTACACATCCTTTGCAAGGTTGATTAAGAAAACTGAGACTCAGCAAGGTTAGATGGCTTTTCAGTGTCACCATTGGTAAAATAGAAACTTGACCCTAATTTCCTAACTATGGAAAAAAAATCTCTCTCCTGCATTGGGATGCCTTCCATTTAAGCCACAATAGCATGTGAGAAGTCCTTATCTAAAGTCTCACTGAAATAAATGCTCTTTTATGTTCCTAACTTGGTGACGTGGTCCACACTAATCTTAGCAGGTCAGACACATCTGGAAGGATGTGGTAGTCCTGGGCCCCACTGTAAGAAGGACTTCAGGACAAGGCCATGGCACTGGGCAAAGGGTTGTGCTTCTTTTGAGCCTCCCTGTCACTGTCCCTCTGTCGTATCCAATCCCAATCGGCCCCTGAGTGGCCCAGGTGAATGTCTAGTTATTCTTAAGGATAACATTAGCCATCCAAACTAAAGCCCAAGAGGTGATCAGTTAAAATAGTATATTGACAAATTAGCACCATGGATAATATGTATTTTTAATATAGTTTACTAACTGATCAAAGGCTGACACCCCTTCTCTGATTATCTGATCCAGTTTGTTTATGTTCCCAAGTTTTGTGCTATTAGACTAATAAAAAAAAATTCTCCGAGTCTTGCAAACCTCTTCCTTTATTAAAGCCATTAGCTGAGCACTGTATACCCCTGAGACAGTCATTATGACTGGGCATTCACCTTGAGGTTGGAAAGGGCATGGAAGCAGTTACATAAAAGCTAAAAGAGGGACTCGGCATGAGGCCATGATGTGACAGCAGAACACAGCAATTATCAGATATTACAGTTTTATTCATTTAGTTCAAATTGCTTCTTTATTTGGCTGATTTACTACAAGTTCATCCAACTATGCAACTGGATTGATTATGGAAACTAGGATTAATTCCCTCTGGCTTTATTTCATACCAACAGTTAAATGAGTGATATTTGTACAGTATTTTGAATTAGTTTCTTCTAGTCTCTCCTCTCCCCATTCATCTGTTGCATTGCTTGGTTGAAAACATAGAATATATACAACGGTTTAATCATGCTTTTTATTTGTTGTAGTCACTGTTTCTACATGCCTTTGTGATAGAAACTGTTATTTGGCCAACCAGACAGCCATTTCCACTGCCATTCTCTTTTGCTTACTGTGGCAGTTGGATATTGTTTATGAATTCCAAAAATAGATATTAGATTATGTTTGTGAACTGTCCTGTCCCTCTGGGTATATTAGATTATATTGGATTCAGAGGTTTTCACTTTTACTTGATTGAGTTGTAATTAAGGCTTTGATTGTGCCACATCAGTAGGACATTGAGTCCCCACCCCCTTGGTGGGTGGAGACTCACAGAGAAACCACACTGCAGAGAAGGGAGGTTGGAGTTTTGAGCTGGAGCCCAGGAAGTGAACACACAGGAGAAGAACACAGAGGAATAGAGACAGCAGAAGCCCCGGGTAGAGAGACAAGCCATTTGCCTGATAGTCTAAAGCTGGCCTTGTGGAGAGAGCACAGTAGCTGAGCCCTAAGAGAAACAGAGTCCCGGGAAGAGAGGAACCCAAGAAGCCTGAACTCTTGGCAGACGTCGGCAGCCATCTTGCCCCAACACGTGGCAATAGACTTTGGTGAGGGAAGTAACTTATGGTTTATGGCCTGGTAACTGTAAGCTTCTACCCCAAATAAATATGCTTTATAAAAGCCAACAGATTTCTGGTATTTTGCATCAGCACCCCTTTGGCTGACTAATACAGTCACCTTCCATGATAGACTTGGAAAAGTGTTTTCAAGAGCCATGGTGCCAGGAGGGTCCATGTGCTGAATGGTCAGTGAAGCATAAGGAGAAGTCTACTGAGGCGCCTCTGGGGAGGATGTTATTTTCCAGATAAAACAGACCTAATATGAGGAGAGCTGCTGAAACCGCCCCCCCCCTTCCTCTTCTTCCTGCCTTGAAGCTGGTTATGGTGCCCGAAATTGCAGCTGTGATGACTGTCTGTGTTCCTCTGTGTCTCGACACATTGACTCTTTCAGTGCCTCTTCAAGCTCTGCATCTTTCCAAGCACCCTCCCTTGCTTGTTCCGCAGCCCTATCATTCTATTAACTAGCAGTCACTACAGAAAAACCAGCCTTTCCCATAGTGGGTTCTGTGGACTCTTGGGCCCTCAAGCTGGAGGTATACAAGTTCCCTGGTCTGATAAATATGAGAAGTGCTGCTTACTGAATCCTTCCCCTTGGAAACTCATCTTGCTCATTAGGATATTCGATAATTTTTTTAAATTTCAGTTGACCCGCTATTTCCCAAATGTGTATGATTTCAGAGACCTCATCATTAGTTGATTCTGTATATATAGGGTCTATACATCATATTTGTGGACTATTGTGCTAAAGGCATGCTGGAGTGAATGATAATAGCCACTACCTCAAACTCTCTGATTTTGCACATTCTCTTCCACCCCCCAAATCTGGAAACTAATCCCAAATTCCTTGGTCTGGCTTTTTCAATCCTCTACAATATTCCCCCAAACTAGTTTTGCAGGCTCAATTCTCATTGTTCTTCTACATGAATTCTCTCTTTTAACAAAACTTTCCTATTAGTTTGTTCCCAAACAGGTTGTGTTCACTTCTGCCTCCCTATTTCTGTACATAATCTTTAAGAGGATTTTTATTTTCTTAAGAACTGGAGGAAATGTCAGAAGTTCTTAATTAGTCATTTCGCAAATATATACCAAGTATTTACTTTAGCACTGTATCTCTCGGGATGCTTTGCTGTAAACAACAGAGATAGACTCTGGCTAATTTAGGAAAAAGGGCTTTATTGAAAGGACATTGGGTAATTCAAAGAAATTTTAAGGAGTGCAGAGAATAAGGCTTGAAGACTGTGCAGGCAGGAGCAATGTTATAAATCTTGTTGCAGGCTTCATTCAGTGAAGATACCACTGCTGCCACACTGTGCGCAACACTGCAGCTCGCGCCATCAAGGGTATCAGCATTGTTCCTTGAATGCTGATGCTAGAACCATGGCTACCGCTGCTCCTGGAAACTGGAGGTAGTTGCTGCTGTGTCCAATATGTATTGCCAGAGTGGGTTCTGCATATTTCCTTCTTCACAAGACTGGTAGATTCAAAGACCAGAATGAGTAGCACTCTGGTTGGTAAAACCTAGGCCATACACGCCCATGTTCTAACTACAAGAGAGGCTGGGAAATCCAGTGTCTGGAATTTTCAGATTCTTCAGGAGTGGATGCTTTGTCTCAGAAGATGGAGAATTGTCCAAAGTGAGTTTAAGATCATGGGTGGTCAAAAAAATATACAACAACAATTTTCCACTGTGGTTATGTGATGGATTAATGGGGAACACAAGAGAAGGGTAAACTCTTTTCCATACTCCAAAGGAGTTTATAGTCTATCAAAGAGATGATATGATTAGAAAATAAGATAATATACAATAACATAATAAATTGGACTGCTTGATTAAAAAATACAAAAATGAGCATAACCAACAGGGTTAGAGAAAAGTGTATTTGTAATTTACAGCTCCAAGCCATTGCTTTCCCAACAGATTTTTTTCTAGGGCAAAATTTATGTAAACAAGCCCTGTTTCCACCTGGAATATTTCCACATATCCTCCCAGCTCCAGTTTCCAAGTTTATCTGCAAAAGGACAAGCCCCTTGGTTGCCCAACAGCAGGATGTGTGGTGTTCAGTCTCTGAATCATCTGCAAATATATATATATTTATTTATTTATTTATTTATTTATTTATTTTTCCCGTTAAGCAGAAATACCAGCTTCCCCTGGGAAGATGGACAGATGTTAAGGCTGAAATATCAGAAAACAATGGCATGAACTTGGGAATGGGTGTGGGTTGTTGACCTCAGGTCAGATTGGTAGTGAATGTGCCCAGACTCCTGGGAAATCCAACAGCACTCTTCTTCATTGTGTGGTGACCTTGTTGCCTGGAGAAGGGCAGGATTCGGTTGCACTAGGGTAAAGCCTCCTTGCAAAGCCTAGAGTTGAGTGCTTTTCCTATACTGCGTCAAGCTCCCTGCTGCACAGGGCATTTGAAACTCTGCTCCTGCAGTCAGCCAAAGGCCACTCCAGATTAAAATGGGAGCTGTGTGGGCAGAGCTGGAAAAAATGTGGGTCACTTGGCTGTTTACAGGACATCCAAGACCAGCAGCCAGGGCCTCCACCCATAGCAGCCACCCAGCCCCAAGGCCTTGCTGCTCTTCCACTTTTCTTTTTGATGCCGTACAGCTCTCTGCTTCACGTTCTTCACCTTTCTAGGAGTCCAGAAAGAGAGTGAAAGTGAAAACAAAAATAGGGAGAAAGAATTAGGCGACAGCTTCACTCCTCCACGAAAGCAAGGGGTTGTGCAATGTGGTAGAAAGAATACCGACTCAATAGCTTTCTCCAGTTGTTACCTGGATGACCTTTGGCAAGTCACTCTTCCTCCCTATCATCATCAGTAAAATGGAATTATGTGGGACAACTAGTATGAAATTATGGCAAACCATAAAGAACAATAGCAATCCCTTACCTACAAATAGGTCAGTTCAAACATTAGCCTTCAGTCCTAAGCGACACTTAGGAGTGATTACAGCTCTAGTTGCTGGTGACAGACAGTCAGTGGCCTTTTACTCCGGCTCCTGTTTGCCCATGAAGGTTCTTAAGGAAAAGCTCATCTGTGTTCAGATTGGTGGGTGCAGCTAGCCTATGGTCTGCAAGGGGAGCACTCATCCAGGCTGGGCATCCATCCCACCCACTCAATCCTCTCCTGTCCATATCACAAACATGTGCTTATACCTGCACCCCCCTGAGAGATGTATAAAGTGCAATAATTAGGTGATGACTAATGTTCTAACAAGTGCAGTATAATGTTGTGCCTAGAGATTCTGGAGCTAGATTTCCAAGTTTGGAAATCCTGGTTCTGCAACTTACCTGTACTTAAGCACATTACTTAATCTCTTTTAGAGTTGTTGTAAGGATTAAATAAATTAATACACTTAATGCACTTAAAACAGATCCAGACACATAGTTGGTGTTCAATAATATTAGCTAACATTTTATCAATATTATTTTTGTACATTTAAATGAGTACAATTGTATTCAAAGGATTAATAAAAAGAGGAAAAATTTATTGTGCACATGTTTTGTGTGTCAGGTGCTATATATATGCGATTTTGTTAAATCCTAACCTTGACCTTGAGCTCAGTGCTATTACTCTGAGTCTGATGCTCAGAGAGGTGAAGAAACATATCCAAGTGCCAAAAATGGGGAGATGAAATTCAAACCCAGGTCCTTCTGGCCCAACCCCCTCAATGCTGTGCTTTCCTTCTTCCCCTGGCAAGCTGCTGCCATGACTCAAAATTCCTTTTGGGAATTTCCTTCAAAGCTTGATGAACTTGTTTAGAATTTCTGCAGCACTGTAAAAATTTCTTTTGAAAAACAGGTTACGAGAAATTTTCAGAAGTCATTTTTGTCAAGGTGAATAACCCAACTGGGTATTAATGCTTGAGGCTAAAAATAAGGTGTGATTAATGTCCTTAGGTTACTGGCAAACCAGCTCTGGACACAATTCCAAAAATAAGGTTTTGAAGTGGTTTTGAAAAATTCAGTATCAAAGGAAAACTGCATTTCCAACCCTCATTTGGTGCCATTGGTTCTGATGTGTTTTGGTGTATAGGGTTTTTAACAGCTTGCTTGTTACTCTTTGTATGTGAAAGAACAGAGAGTAAGACTGTCTCAGCATAATTATGAGTAAGGTTTGGAGGTTGTGGTAGGATATGGGCATCACTGGCTCTTTGCCTGTCTTTCCACAGGGATATCCTCCTCTGTGGTTTCTGGAATATTCTTCTGTCTCCAGGCTCTGCAGGGTCCAGGGCCATTTTGGAGAGCAAAATGATAGGCAAAGAGGAATGCTAGGTGCTTGACACACGTTATTTCATTTACAGCTTATTACTACAGCCTGGTTCACTGTTAGGAAACTGAGGCTCAGAATGGGTCAATAAGCTAATCCAGGTCACACAGCTGGTCAGGGGGAGCTGAGGCAGATCTCCAGATTCCCCATCACCCCTGCCCTTGCTGGAGCAATGTCCCAAACACACCAGGCTGAAGTGCCTCCATGCTGGTGCTTTTAAGGAACTGAGATTGAGAGACAGAGAGGTGTAGGCAGGGGTGTAATTAAGTAATTACTGAAACTGTTCAGGACAGGACCAGGCCTTCTAGCCCATTCGTTCTTGGCTCTGGTAACAGCTAAAATACCAAGGACTCATCCCCTTTCTGGAAGTGTTTTACTCAGAAGCCTGGGTTCCAGTGAGATGGCCAGCTTTGCCATCACCTCCAGCCACTACAGCTTATGCTTTGGAGGCTCTGTCCCAGCACCCCACTCCGGCAGGGGTAGGCTGCCTTTGAGATGATATTAGTTGTTTGTGCCCTTGACAGGGTAGGACGGGTTAACTTCAAACACAGCCAAATTGGCAGATTAAACAGGGAACAATCACCTTCTCGGGTTCCATGTTTATCTAAAATCTAATCTACACAGAAAGGGGGAAATGAGTGTGTGGGGGAAGGAGATGGAGAAACAAGGTAGGCGAGTTTATTCTTTAATTGGAAAAATCACAAATACTCCAAGGAAAAATACTTGTAGATGAGAACATATGTTCGAAAAATGAAGCGATCCAAACCACGTTAACGATTACTCTTTTTCCTTTGTCCACATAACCTCCAGATTCTGGACTTGTTCCATTCTACTGGTTCTCTTCTCATTGTACCCATTATAATTCAGCTGTGAAAAGAGGGGCTTTGAAGTCCTGTTAATATGTGACTTCAGGAAAATCCAAGGTAAGGAGAAAAATTAAACTGCTAAACCACTTTGGAGAACTTGGCTTTCTAAGGAGACAATGTCTTAAAATCATTGTCCAGCTGGAGATGACCAAGATTAAACCTCACTCTTTGCTTCCCAAATCTTGATCCCTAACCCATTAGAGCTAATTTTGCATTATCACTTTTCTGTACACTTTGGGGCTTAGGGTAGGTGTCTCTTAGAAGAGGAAGAGTCAAGAGACAGGTCAGGGGAAGGGAGAAGGGGACCCATTTCATCAAGCTGCCAAAAATAAATTCAGGCCAGTAATAGCACGTATGATACCAACTTGCTCCTACATGCAGAATAATCATCTGTATGGGAAGTGGCTTATAAAGATGATGACACTGAGAGTTTGGCATCTCAGCAGTTTTACTTTTGATCTTGGAAAGCTGCCCAAAGTACCAAGTAATGCACAATCTGACTTGCTTGTCTTTCTAAACATTTTGAGGGTGAGGGGAGATTTTTTCCTCTTAATCATGCAATACCAGAGACCTACTTTCTGATCTAAAAGCAGCAAAATGGATTGACCTCAAAATATGTGATTAAACAGCAACAGCACGAACTTCTTTACACAGTGACCGTATTTATACTCCAAATCCCAGCCCGCGGCAGAGCACATTTAACAAGTTTTAAACCTCTTAAAATGAAGTCTGAAACAGAAATTCAATAAGCTCTTTATTATATTTGCCCCAGAGGTAACAACTAACATTGCTCTGCCCTTCACAAGTCTTCAGTTAAGGTTGGATTCAGGCTACAGCTCAGTCATTTGTGATTCCGGGCTGAGGCGGAACTGCCGGTCAGCATCTCTTCTCTTAACCTCCCCACGGAAGCTCTGACGGAGGGCTGAAGGCAGAAGGAAATGGGCCTGGAGTCATACAGGCAGCAGTTTTAAGTGGGGAAATCAGGCCACTTGGTCCTTCTGAGAGGTCAGGGTAGGTAAAGGACTTGGGGAAGGGGGGAGAAAGGCTGAGTAGGGGGTGGGGTGAGGGAAGCCTAGGGAGTAGGTTGAGGCAGGGAAGTTGAGGGAATTCAGAAGAAGGAGTATGAGGGCAAATAGCTGCTTCTGTTTCTGCTCCTGAGAGGAAAATACTGAAGAGGAAGCCTTGGCTTTTGCTCCTTGAGTAAAGACCAGCATGGCATGTCCAAGCTTGAGGGTGCCACTATAAGCCCATCTACATGTGGAATGTGGCCCGAAAGACTGCAGATCACCCCTCTTGCTGATACAATTATAGGATTTTAAAACTAATGGAACTTTAAAACATGTTTCCTAAAATTGGTGTTCAGTCTTTGGACCAACATTTTGATAAACACAGCTTTAAGTATTCGAGCTAGCAGATGTTTGAGAAACTGCTCACCCAGCTCACGTTCAATCTGTGTGTGAAAGGACTTGAACCCAAGTCTGGTTGCCTTTCTGCCATTATATATTCACCACCTTGGGTTAACTGACCCCATGGGAATAAGGATTCAGCCAGCACTGGCTCCCCATGTGGTAGAGAGTACCATTAAATACTAGAGTGGCTTTAGTAATTGTTTATGGATGGCATCTCTTCTGATTGATCGTAACAGCACTTGCAGTTAAATATTTTCAGTCTCCTCCCCCACTGAGAATGTTATAAAAATCAAGATGTTTTGCTAGTATTTTTGGCCATTCAATGAATAAAATTGGTCATTGGAGGTCAATGGTTACATATAGAAGATTTTTTCTTATAGAAACATCAAAACAAATAAGTGAGTACCATGGAGCTGCAGTTACATGTATAAGAGAAATCATATTTACACCCTTCTGCCTTTGGGGGATGTTAGTGTAATGTAGTTTAAAAGTAACACAACCAAAAGCATAATAACCTTTCCTAATTTGACGTCACCTCAAGTTATGGCTGTTGTCCACTACCCACCCCACCCCCCATCCAAATTTCTTGAAGGGCTAATTTGACATTGTCTCCACTTTGCCTTCCATTCACTCCTCAATAGAATATGATCTGGCTTCAGTCACCATCACTCACTGAAGTTCCATTATGAGTGACTTCATATATTTTATAAGAATCCCATGGGCACTCTTCAGCCCTTCCCGTATGTATTTGGCAGTTGACAGTATGATTTTCTCCTTCTTTGAAATTGTTGCCCTGATCCAACAGCCTCCACGATCCTCTCTGCCCTGGATTTCCATGAGTCTCTCTGGTTATTCCTTTTCAGTCTTCTTAATGGACTCCTTTTATTAGCTATTGAAGACTCTTCTCATTCTACACTCTCTTTTAGGGCAATTTGGCCATACCAATACTTTTAACTCCCACTTATGTGCTGATGATTCCCAAATCCATGTTTCTAACTTCAAGCTCTGTCCTGGGCTCTATATTTCCAATGATTGAACATTTCTCCTACCTTGCCTGGCACTGATCTCACACACTCCTCCATCCCATTCCCACAAAAGTTCCTCCTTTTGGGGCTCATAGCACCACCCCGTTCTTCTAACCAACCGAGCTGATGATCATCCTCAACTTTTCTCTAGCACCACCCCATCTCTCCACACAGCCAACTGTTCACCAGGGCTTGTGGTTTCTTCCTCCTTAATAGTGGATTCTCAAGAGTAGCCCTATCTCTCCCATCTTACTATTTTAGTTCAGATCTTTGCTATCTCACATATTTTATAGAATAATGAACAGTACCACCCTTGGACCTGAGCAACCTGGACTCCACAGTTAGAGGGCCCTGCTCCATCCTTTCTCTGGTCAAATCCTCAACTGTGAGGCAAGAAGTCCAAAGGGATATTGTCACCAGGACCCACACACTCTATTTCGAGGTCATAGTTCAGTGCCCAGGACTGCAGATTTCCTGTCCATATAGCCCAAAACTTCCAGAGCCTGTGCAGTCCTCTTCCCTAGGTCTGTCCTCTCACGAGTAGACCCCATCAGTGGTGTGCACATCCCTAGGCCTGAGGGTGGACAAGAGGTGGCTTTTTCCATGGGGGGAAGAGTGTGGATGGATGTTGGACATATGGGCTGGATTGTCCACATACACATGTGCAAAATTCTTTGTGGTGTTAAATGGAGCCGGTCTGTTGGGCTGGGATAGAACAGGGGTGATACGTGGACCCAGAAGTCTCTAATTGAACTCTTTCCACAAGAACCAAAAATGCTGGGGGAAGGGTGCTGATTATGGAACAGCTGATAGATGCCAAGTACCAAGCTAAATGATGGGAAATCAAAGATGAACTAGACATAATCAATGCTGTCAAGAAGAACCACTGGCACTCAGCAACAGATAAGAAAGGAAACCATTATGAAACTAGATGGAGGCCATTTTAATAAAAGCACACTTACGGAGTTGTGTGAGCCGTAAGAAACAAGAGTAAGCTCTGCCAGGTAACATGGGAAGACTTCATACATGGGATAACACTTGAACTGAAATTTGAAACTTGAGAATAAGTTTGCCATTTTGCAGAAGACATTGCAAGCAAAGAAAACAGCAGGTATACAAGGACTCATGAGTAGCTAAGGGAGTGGGAGCACAGGAAGAGGTGGCTGGAAAGGTAGTTGGTGTTGTTATGAAAGACCTTGTGTCACTTGCCAAAGAGCTTGTACTTTATCCTGAAGACAATGGGATTTAAAGCAGGGACGCAACATGGTCTTCAGCCATTATTTCTTCTAATATTCTTTCTGATCCCTTCTTTCTTTCTTCTCCTTCTGGACTCCATAATGCATGTCTTGGTATGCTTTCCTGTCAACAGTCTTCACTCTAAGGGAGACCCTGCTCCCCAAAACCTCAGTCATTGCCTGATGTCCTGCTCTAAACCCAGGGGACCCCTTGAAATCACAATGCTACCATTTGCCCACTGACGAGCAGACCCTCCTACTACCCTACTCCACCCCCACATCAACCCCTCCTTGGAGGCTGATGGTGACACCCATGCAACTGAGCTCATTGCATCCTTCGGATATAATGTTTTGGTTTTTGTTTACTTAAAAAGTTGTCCTAACTCTTAATTCCAAGTTATGCCTATTTCCAGCTTATTTCCATCTCCAAACCAACCAGCAAAGGAGTATAAACCCATCGCTTATGATCTATAACTAAGGTGATCATATGATTTGTCACCCACATCATTACTCTTTTGAGATTGAAAGGACACAATAAGAGTTAATTGGATGTGTGGCCATCCAACACATAATCAAAGAGCATTGTTCATTTCTTTGGGAGAAGCAAAAGTGAGACCAGAAAAGAAATTTCTTCCTTCATCCCATTACATCCACCATGGGCTGTGGCTATGCTGTCTTCAGCTGTAGACAAGTTTTTTTCTAATTTTAGCTTGTTCTAGTCAGCTCAGTCTATTGTGGTTCACCCAGAAACATCCCATCACAAAAAGAGAGAAAGAAGAAGTGTTCTACTCCTCGGAATGCCCAAGGCAAAGAGCAGCTCCTGGCTGCCCTCCCAGGGAGCTCTGCTTGACAGGGAATCAGCACTGTATGTGGGTGGGAGGGGAGGCAGCTGCATTTTGCGGTGGTTGTCATTCTTATTTGGCAACTGTTTGGGGTTTTAGAAACCCTTGGCATTGGTTTATGACACCCCATCCACCCACTCTTGGTAACCACCATTTGCCCTTCGTATAAGAGGTGCCAACTCTGAGATGAGGCAAGGCCACGCTCAGCAGCCCTGGCTGGCTTCTGCTTTGGCACTTGAAGGGCTTCCTCTGGCCTCTGGTCAGACCCAGAGCTTTCTGTGGCCCTCAGAATCATGCTCTTATGAGGGGTTTCAGTGTCAGAATGCCAACTCCCCAGAGACTGGCAATAGGGATAAAAACTTCTTTCTGCTTTTAAAAAGCACATTGAATGTTGAAATGTTCTTTAGTCGTGTTTATTGTCATGAGAATCAGTGGGCTTGCATTAGAGAGAGTGGACACATTTCTTCTGGCATTTGATAGTGTATTACCATCTAAAGGAAATTCTCTTCAGCCCCTTTATTTCACCATCATGTATGGCCTTGAGCCAGTCCACCACATGAATCTCCTATGAGTAGGGTGAAAGAGAAAAAATAACCAGGCCCACTTTACCTTATAAGTGTGACAAAGATTATGGAGGAAGGGGTACAAAAGTGCTCACGGAGGAGCTCAAAAATAGCTTTTAACAATTTTCCCTATATTTTTGCGTCTGCCTCAACTTGGAGAATTATTCGTATTCTTTGGTTGACTCTTCTTAAACATAGTAATCACTGAGTTCCTGCTGTATGCCAGCAGTTTTCCACTCACGTAATTACCCTATGAGCAGTCATTATTGCCCTAATTTTACAAACATGGGCTCCCAAGCCCAGAGACTTCAACCAGTTCCCCAAAGTCATGCAACGATTAAGTGGTAGAGAGACAGAATCAGGATTCAGAGCCAGGTCTCTTGGCTCTGAAAGCTGTACCTTCTATGCGGTACAATGCTCCCCCCAATTTTATGCTGTGGACCTCTGGCACAAAAGTGTCAGCTCTTCATACAGATCCTCCAGTAAAATGAATGCCATTCCAGGTGGAATAGACAAGGACAAAATCTCTACCTCCTCCCTTTAAAAAAAAGAAAAGTCTATTTCTTTACTCTGGCAGGAGGGAGAGAGTGGAAGTGTCCAAACTGAATTCTAGAGATGTGACTGAACAAGTAAAAGACACACTAAATCTCTGGGGTTTTATTGTTTTATTACTTGATCATTACTGAATTTTCTGGGACCCCAAACATGCTTAAGTTTAATCCAAAAAAAACTTCAGGAAAGTTTTCATTCAGGAAAATGACCTCAGAATACATTTAATAGAATGAAAAAATTTAATTCATTATTCAAATTTCTCCATTTTCTTCCAAAATAAATCTTATTTTAGGTAAATTTGATATATAGGTATTTGAAATTACAGAATTCATAAAACAAAGCATTCAGTCTGGAGTCTGGAACTTTTCCTACAGAATACACCTGCATTAAATGATTACTCCTGTGTTAATGCGAGATAGTCCAGCTCTGAAACTTTATAAACAGCTCGTCCAGAGGGAATCATGGGAAGCAGTGCTCAGTGTTACTAAAGTACAGTTGGAGGTCCTTAAAAGTTTGATGGCAGGCAAGAGAAAGGCGAAGAAGGAGAATGGGGGTTGCCTTGGGAAGGAGATTCCAGGGTCAAGAGGGGACTGTATAACTTTCCCAGTTATACCCTCACTGGGCCAGACCAGGTCACTTGGCCAGTACCTGCCAAAAGTTTTCAGCCCAGTGAACTGAGGACTGGACTTTTTAGTTCCAGTCTGTGGGAATGGGGTCCTGATTTATAGCTGAAATCAGTAAAACAAAAGGATTTGCTTTTTGAAAATTTGCTATTCAGACACCATTGCTGAATGCATCTATTTAAATGGCTCACCAGTGAAGCTTCTAAAATTTTGATTTTTTAAAAAACGGTGGGTCCTTGTTAAACAATGCCCCCAGACTCTCCCCTACAATTGGAACCAAGGTCAGTACCTCTGTGTTTGGAACATAAAGACCTGGTTGAAGACTGCTGTTCCAATTCATCCACGGAGAGTGGCCCATGGACAGAAAGTGTAAAGGCATACAAACAAGCAAGGACCATGTGAGGTACTGGCCTCTGGACACTGGGCCAAGAGTAGGGAGTATGGCTTAGAGTCTAAACCCTCAAGGCATAGAGAGAGACAGGCCTGGGTTTAATCCCATACCCACTACCTGAGCAAGTTACTAAAACTTCCTAAACCTCAGTTTCCTCATCTGTAAAATGGGGATGTTAATTGTACTAATATTTGATTTATTGTGAGGATTAAATGAAAAAAATGCACATAAAGTACCTGGCGCGTGGAAAGTAATAAAACCTTGTCGTGTGGATGCAAAATGTTGAACAGAAGACTCCTATGTCTGCTGAATGACTGTAGTACCATGTGAGGCAGCCTCCAAAGAGCTCTCATTGGTTTTGTTGCTAGCCTCTTTCTCCACCTTCTCCCAGAAGAGCTGTTACTACTGATGGACATGGCTTGAAGGAAGCTAGCATAGGAAGACTTCAGACATAACTGAATGGGACACTACAAACAGCTGTCCCTGAGCATTCTGCTAAACTCAAGCTTGAGGAAGGTCAGGCTCCAGCCACGAATTGTCACCTCCTCAGAAGAACATGCCATCTTTTTCTAAGTAACCTGCCAATTGAATTTAAACCCAGGGTCTTCTTCTTAAAACATACAGATTTATATTACTATTTCAAAAAAATTCCAAGACCTATAAATACAATTATTTATAACCTTTTAAAAATGTGTGCCAGATGAATGCAAAAGACTGCTGGTTCAGTTTGTTTTACTCTTACCGGGATACCCAGTATCGATGCTTTTGGTTGTTAGCAACTAGCTATTTTCCAAATAACCAGTTATTAGAATTAAACCTGTTTTGTTTATTACACACATGCACAAACACATACACGTACACACAAGTTGCATATGTGAATGCAATCTGAATGTCCCCTCCTTGGGTAAACATGAGGATCTGTTGGAATATTTGTTTTGAAGGCAAATATTTGTTTTGTTGCAGTTGGAATATTTGTTTTGATGGCGAAGTTATAGTTGTGTGATCGTGAGCAGAAAATTTAGTTTCTCTGCATCTCAGATTTCTGAAATATAGAGAAGTCGGCCTAATTAGGACCACAGATGTGTTTTATTTGGCCAATGGTGCTTTTAAAATATGTGAATGCGAATGACTTTTCTGAGCATTTCCTTTCCAGTTCCCACAGTCGGAACCACCCCGAGCATCATCCAGCTGACTGGCTTCTCACATTCATTCCACTTGCTGAAAGCATTTAGGTTTGCAGACCCTGGATGAGAAGGTCCAGAGGGCTTCCTCTAGCTACGAGAAGGATCTGCTATTCTGATTCTTACTGAGTGGTGGAATTGTTTAATCTCTTTGTCAGGAGAATAAATAAAACCCACATTCTTCTACAGTTAGGCTTGTGGATTTATTAGAAACGATAGAAGCATGGCTCAGACAAAAAAAGAAATCATTAATCTCTGATAGGAAATTGAAGTTAAGTCTCTTCACAAATATTTTTGAAGATCCCTGTTCTGTAACTCTACCTTCTTAGTGCATATTTCAGACAGGCAAACACCGCTCTCCTTATTAAAGGTTGTATATCTGAAACGCTCCCAAAATTTTCTGCTTGCCTTTCTTCCTTTTGTCTTTGGTTATCTCATTAAAGATATTGGGCAAATACCCCTGACAATTTAAGCCCTGGATGTGACAAATAGAGATTTAAATTTTATGATTAAAACATCATGATCCCACAAAGGGACACACTGAGCTTTCGGTTGGTTTGGGCTTGGAGCCAAAAGAAATTGAGTCAGACCCTCTTCTTGAGTATAGGTTCATGGGCTCTAGCTGGAACTGAGTAGGGCAGAGAGGCCTTCCGTTGTACAGGCTGTAGTCAAAGAACTGAGTGCCCCTCCTGCTAGGCCAAGATTAGTGGCTCTGCCCTCCAAATGTACAGATTTTATTGACCCAATAGAAATTCCACCCTGAGAAGCACGATTTGCCTCACTTTGGTCTCAGAAACTATACGCTTGAGGCAATGATTTCAAGTTTGCTCTCTTTGCTGAAGTGCTGTAAAATTGGGGACAAGCATCTCAAACTGTATTTGTCCGAATCTCTTTCATCACTTATAGCAGAGTCACCACCCAGAACTAGTAATGGTCTGGGTTAGTGCACAGAATCACTGGGTGAGCTTATTAAAATGCCAATTGCAATTCAGTGGGTGTGGAGTGGGGCCTGAGATTCTGCGATCTGATTGCTCTCAGCTGGTGCCAATACTTCTGGTCCACGAACCAGATTTAGAGTAACAAGGACCTACAGAAATTTGTTTATTTCAATGGAGTGTTTATTTGCCTGATTCTGTGCTAGGTGCTGGGAATACAAAGATATATGAGATATAATCACTTTCTTCAAAGAGCTCACCATCTAATAGAGGAGGCTGACACATAAATATCTAACTGTAATTTACATGATGATTTCTATGTTCCAATATGAATTGTCCCTTGCAAGTCAAAGAAGAGTGAGAAATTAAATTATAGCTTACAATCATTGTATAAATACTCTCCTCTCTAGATCTATCTTCTCCCACCACCCCCGTGCATGCTCCAGGATGAAAATCAGACCTATAACATGGTACTCAGATCACACTTCCCTTAAATTAAGAGATTCAAGGGCTCAAGTTTTGGGCAATATAAGCAGAACATTTCATTATTGCTAAAGTATAATTTTAACAAAGGTAACAGCGTGACTCCTATGCAAATAAAACATGAACATATGTCAAACATTTTATTCAATTAACACTGATTCAAAGAACATTTGAGAAGCTAGGTATTTATAGGCAATGTTAAGATAAGATTGCTGGGTTACAAGTGTCCATCAACTGATGAAGGATAAACAAAATGTGGTATATAATACATTGGAATACTTTTCAGCCAGAAGAAATAATGAAATCGAATGCGTATAACAACATGGATGAACCTTGAGGACATTATGTTGAGTGAAATAAGCCAGACACAAAAGGACAAATATTGTATGGTCTCACTAATATGAACTAAATACAATGAGGAAACTCACAGAGGTAAACTCTAGAGCATAGGTTACTAGGAGATAGAATGTGGGTTGAGAATGGGAGCTGATGCTTAATGTATGTAAAATTTTTAATAGGGTTTGTTGTGAAAGCATGGAAATGAATAGAGTTGATTGTAACACCTAATGAGTATAACTAACACTGATGATTCATAAATGTGATTGCAGCTGAAAGGGGTAGTCTGTGGATGTACATGTCAATTATTAGGGACTATATAACAGCGATCTTGGTGGTGGATGAAGATTGTGGTTAAAAGTATAAATATAAGAATGTTCTTCTTTTACAAAGTGTTATGAATGTGCTGATACATGGGAAAATTATAATTAATGTAACTTATGGACATAGTGATATTGTAATGTTTTTGCAGTGAAGGCAAAGAAGGTATATCAATTCTAAGGGACAACAATGGAGGTGTATAAGAGGGTATGGGAGTTTTCCTTTTGGAGTAATGTAAACATTCTAAAATTGACTGAGGTGATGACAGCATAACTCTAAGGAAAATGAGGGCCACTGAGTGTACACTTTGAATGGATTGTACAAAGCATGGGACTGTATAACACATGCTGTTATGTTCCTGTGGTGGAAGATGGACTGTGGTTAACACAACAAAGATGAGAATGTTCTCTCATGAACAATTACAAATATATAATACTAATACAAAGTGTTAATAATTGCATGGGTTGGGGGAAAATACACCAAATGAAAGATATGGGCTACAGTTAGTAGTAATATTTTGATGATACTCTTTCATAGTTTGTAACAAATGTTTCACAACAATGCCTGGTGCCAGTGGTGGGTTGATGTATGGGAGCCCTGTATGGTGATATGCATGTTTGTTTTGTAAGTTCACAACTTTTACTAGACATTTATTGTTTCTGTATGTTCATGTATATGTGATATACTTCAATAAATTTTTAATGAAAAAAGATTGCTGGGTTAAATACAAAACTGATTCATGTCTAACAAGGCCATAAACTGTGAGCATTTGGGCTATCTGTTCTACTGGACAGATGTTATTTGCATCTGTACCAGATAAATATCTACAAGGTAGCATCTACTCCTCTAGAGTTGTAAAATAGCCCTGATGATAGAGTAAAGCCCTACACTGAAAAAGCATCTGATAATCTCTTTTATCTATTTCCAAGTTTCAGACAATTTTTCTGATTGTACACTCAGCCCCTAGAAAATTATCCTGAGGAAGGAGAAGATCACCGTATCTCCCTTCCCCCCATATACACCTTTACCTCAACCACCTGTAAAGGCACTCCAGGATCTGAACCTTTCCCTAGGAAGGTTTCCTGATTGGATCTCATTCCCAGATAAAACCGTACCCATCACTAATATCTGTCCTTCATGGAGGGCAGGAGGCTATGTGTTTTTGGCACATTATCTCTCTCAAACTTCACAGTAACCCTTAAAGTAAGTATTATTAGGTAACTTGCCCAAAGATGCTCAACTAGTGGCAGAGCCAGAGTTCAAACACAATAATAGTACTACAAACACAATAAATATTTAATGAACAAATGTGAGATGATAATGCTGGACAAGAATAGGCTGGGTTTGCAACAAACATGATTTGAAAGCTTTTTGTCACAGTGCCTATAATTTCAAGCATTAGAATTAGTCCACTGGGTAAAGGCATTGTTTTCAGAACCCAAATTAGAAAGAAAATAATACTCAATAGAAATGAGTGGGGAAGCATGGGGTGAGCAATGCCCTACTGGACAGACCCCCGGGCATTCTGCTGTAAGGGGAACTGGCAGATCAGACCCACACTATAGGGCGGGGAACAGCAGAAGCCTGTGCAGAGTTGGGCAAGGTGGGTTCTGCTTGCACATACCTCCACTCCCAGCTGCTCCCTGGTTCCTGGCAGCATCCCTGATCCAGCCCCTCTGCTACCACTAAACCCATTTCTCAGGGCCCTGGTGAATAATCTAAGCAAAAATGATGTTACCTTCAGGGGAAGCACTTCCTGGCTACTACCCAGCCACCTCCTCAGGTCCAAGGGCCTCTCACACAGTCTTTTCTGCTCTGAAAGTGGGTAATGATAAGGCCTAAAAGTTGAACAAACTCTGGGTGGGCAGCCTGCAAGGGAGGAAGGCATTCTCTCCCACAGAAGTGCCATACCACCACTGAGGACTCGGGGACAACCACTCCAATAGTCACTTCTGTTATTTAAGTCCCCTTGGGCACTTGGTAAAATGCATCCTCCCAGACTCCACCCCAGATTTCCCAAATCAGAAACTCTGGGGTAGAGCCCAGGAATCCTCAAGGTTGAACAACCTCTTCTGGTGATTTCATCTGAAAACCTTTTATCCTAGATCATGAGTTCTCACCCCAGGTTTCATATTAAAATTACCTGGTGGGGGTGGGGGGAGAGGCTTCTAAACACAGCATGTCTTGGCCTGGGAATTTGTATTTTTTAAGTTTCCTGGGAGGTAAGCCAGGGTAGAAACCATGGTTCTAGAATTCAGCACTTCTTGAATTTCAACGTGTATTCAAATCACCCGGGGAATCTTGTTGAAATGCAGATTTTGATTCAGTAAGTTTGGGATGAAGCCTGAGACTCTGCATTTCTAATAAGCTCCCTGGTGATGTACATGCTGCTGGACCTTGATCACAAGGTTCTTTACCCCTGAGTCTTAATTTTAATCATTAGACTCACCTATGAAGGTTGTATGAGTTTCCCAGGGCTTAATGTAACAAATAACCACAAATTTAGTTATGGCTTCTGTCACAAATTACAACAACCCAGATTTACTCTCTGACAGTTCTGGAGGTAAGAAGTCTGAAATCAGTTTCACTGGGCTACAGTCAAGAGGTTGGCAGGGCTAGTTCCTTCTGGAGTCTCTAGTGAAGAATCTGTTTCTGTGCCTTCTCTAGCTTCTAGAGACCACACACATTCCCTTGCTTGTGGCCCTTTCCATCATCTTAAAGCACACTACTGTAATCTCTGCTTGCGTCACCACATGGCATTCCCTCTGCCTCTGAGTCCTTTTCTTATAAAGACCCTTGTGATTCCATTGGGCTCACCCAGACAAACCAACATGATGACACCACCTCAAGATCCTTACCCTAATCACATCTGCCAAGTCCCCTTTTGCTACATCAGGTAACAGTCACAGGTTCCAGGATTTAGGACGTGGACATTGGGGTGGGGTGGGGGGCCGTGATTATTCAGCCTACTATACAGATTTTTTTTTTTTAATTCTGAAGATCCTGATGTGCTTGGTATAGGGCCAGGGCCAGGGCATAGTTGTTACTCAAAGCCCTGGATGATGATGGTGAAGCTCAGGGAGGCTGGAGAAACACTGCTCCAGGTGGGCCAGGGCACTGGGGCTGGGGCTTCTACCTTCTGTTTCCACTGATTTCTTCCTAGAAATCCACTTAGAACCCCCAGCAGATAAATGTGGGCCTCAGAGGAGAGAAAAAGGAGGCAAATTTTGGTTCTCCACTAGGGACTTGTTTACCACCCTTTGTTCCCAGGAGATTCAAAGACCCAGGGCATCACGCATGGGGTTGAATCAGCAGTTTTCTCTGAGCAGGCACTGGGAGTTAGTGAGTTTCTTTTTTATTTGACATTTATAGTATTCTCGGGCACTTCTGAACCCTTACAATTATAACCCAGATCTCACTCAGCCTCCTTCAGCTAGGGTTTAAAAGCTAAGAGCTCTCTGTTGAAGCAGCCAGCTATTAAAACTCCATGGCCTTTTACAAATTAAAGGTTGACAGAAGCTATTGTGAAACTCTGGTATAATTAAAATTGCAGTGCAATTGTCAACACCCATGAGTCAAGCACACTGTGTGAAGTGACAGTTGGGATCACACAGTCTGTTCCCTAGCTGGATAACCCAGGCCTGAGGCTTTCCTAATCTATCTCCCAAGCCTGAAGCTCTTACCATCAGCTATAAGCCCCCAAAGCCAGCCACTCAACCAGAAATTGGACTGATCCTGCTAGTGGCGTCTGCCCTAGTCTTTATATCCAACAAGAATGCTTGCTTTCTACTAGACCTTCCTGGTGGACTTCAAGAACAGCAGTAAGCAGAGACTGGGTTCTCTATTTCTCTTTAATGATTTCAGCTACACTGATAAGAAGAAGCCTTGGGTTGTGACTATTGCAGAAAAAGTCCACTTTGACAAAGAGTTCTACCTGGGGATAGTGGAAAGCAAAAGGATTTAAAATCAAAGGAAACTACTGTTGCATCCCAGCTCTGTGAACTTAGACCTATGCTATCCAATGTGGTAGCTACTAGTCACATGTAGCTACTTAAATATGAATTAAAATTAAATAAAATAAAAAATTTAGTTTCTCAATAGTGCTAGCTCAATCACTATGTGGGTCTAGTGGCTGCAATACTGAGTAGAGCAGATATAGAACATTTCCAACACTGCAGACATTTCTACTGGACAACACTGCTGTAGACAAATCGTGTACTCTCTCTGGAGCCTCAAATTGCTCATCTGTGAAGACTGAAGCAGTTGAACTAGGTGATATCTAATGTTCTTTCCTCCTCTGAAAACTTTGGAAGGTCTAGAATCTGTGTCTGTTTCACTTTGAAGCTCTAGAATGTGGCTGGTTTCCTAGTGATTAGAATAGAAAATGACCGGAGAATAAGGACAACAGAAAGTCGGCCACCCAATAAGCCAGGGATTCAACTTGGGGAAAGAGAAGTTGGCCTTGGCACTTGCAGGCTCTGACTGTACTGAAGTTGCACCTGGTCCTTCACCCCTGCAGCAATTCTCCCCTCCCAAGCCCTTCCCCAGCCTCAAAATATATGTTCAGCTCTTGGGCCTGCTCTCTGCTTGGGGACAGCTGGCGAATCTGAGCAACTAAATACCATTGCATTGTAGCACTGATGCTTAAAGAGTCCAAAGCCACGCTTAGCCTGCTGCTGGGCAAGAGCAGAGGCCAGGGTTTAGCAGAGCTCAGAGCTAGCCTTGATCTGTCACTAACCAACTGTATAACCTTAGGCAAGTCACCCAAAGGGGCGCAATTCACTCATGTGTAAAATTATGTAAATATATGGACTCTAAGGACATTCCCAACTCTAAGGTTTCCCAACAAACCACAGGCCCATGGGGAAGTTGCATTTAGAGAAAGAAAATTAGTAAGATTGTTCCTGGAGAAATGGGGAGGGTCTCTAGGAAGAGGGGCATTCCCCCTTCCGGAGCCTTAGGCTAGGTGGAGCAGAACAAGTCAGCCTTGTTTCTGATTGAGCTCTGCCTGGGGATGAGTCACACGGAGGAAAAGGTGTGTCTAGGCGCCGGCCTGCCCTGTCTGGTTCATGCAGCTCCTTATATGGCACTTGTTTTCCTGACAGGTGATATGTTCCTGGACACGAAGCTTATTTTAAGTCAGTTCTTCAGGTGACATTCAGAGAATGTTTGTTTTGTTTTATTTCGCAAAATACCACCTCAAGGGTAACAGCCTCCTCACTGGGACGTTTCTTTGTAGACATGTCCAGCTCCCATAGCCCCTGCTATCAGATCCAGGGCCCAAAGCTGGAAGCAGAATCCTTCCCCCTCCCACAGATAGAGGGCACAATGCAGGCGGGGGTGCAGACAGCTGAAGCCCTACTGTAGCTAATGGCTTAGTGTTCCACCCACACCAAGATGATATGGAAACCCGGCAGTCTCACACGCTGTCTTCCCTCCTGCTTTTCGCCCTTCTCATGGCACGTGCACTGCTGCAATGCCTAAACACTTGGCTTTTCCAAGCTGGTCTAGGCAAGGACAATTGGGGTCAGCACCGCACCGCAAAGGGAAGGTAACTCACTCTGCCCACCGACCAAGCATAGGACCAGGGGTTCTTAACCTTTTTTGTTCCATGGACCCCTTTGCCAGTCAGGTGAAAACCACAGACTCCTTACTAAGTCCACACTATACCGTGTATTATTTAATAAATATATCACACCCGCACCAACATGTCCCCACAAGAATGTTTTTTTGGATTTCAACTCAAGCTCATGAACCCCTTGTTAAAAACCCCTGCATAGGACCATCAGCCCCCTAATGATACCAGCCTAACTCAATCTCAAGTCCAAGATGTCCAGATCCCTGGCAATAGAGACTGTTAAGCCTGCCTGCCTGAACCTGGAGTTTCCCAATACTGTGTGTGATTGTCAGTTATGTGTCAGGTGCCATGTTAAATGCTTTACACACATTGTCTCTAAGCCTTGCAACCACCCTGCAAGGTAGTTTTCATTATCTTCTCTACTTTATATTTGCAGAGAGTGAGGGTCAATGACTTGCCCAAGGCCACCCACACAACTAAGTGGCTTTGCTGGGACTAGAACCAGTTCCCTGAGGGTTCAATGCCCATGCCCTGGTTCTCAAAAAACTGGAGCCCTCCCAAAAGTTAACAAGCTTGAGGAAGTTTCAGGAAAGTTTAAAGAAAGGGGATGTACTTTCCTATTGCTGCTATAACAAATTATCCCAAACTTGCTGGCTAAAAACAACACAATTTTATTCTCTTATGGTTCTGGAGGCCAGAAGTCTGAATTCCATTTCATTGAACTAAAGTAAAGGTGTCATCTGGCCTGGTTCTTTCTGGAAGCTCTAAGGGAAGAATCCTTTTCCTTTCTTTTTCCAGCTCCTGGAGGCCACCTGAATTCCTTGTTTCAAGACCCCTGCCTTGCAACACTCACCTCTTGTTTCAGGTGTCATGTCTCCTATTCCTTTGACTTTCTTGCCTCCCACTTAAAAGAACCCTTGTGATTGGGGTTCATCTGGATAATCCAGGATAATCTCCCCATCTCAAGATCCTTAACTTAATCACATCTGCACAGTCCCTTTTCCTATATCTAAGGTAACGCATTCACGGATTGCTGGGATTAGGATGTAGACATCTTTGAGAGGCTGTTTTTCAGCCTTGCACAGGACATTTCTTGTTTATCTTGAGAGCTAGGCATAGTTGTTGAAGATCTGTTTGGGCTTCCACTCTACCTCTGCTCTTCCACTCCACCTCCTTCCTCTTCCCCTAAGGTGGGAAACAGGTCTGCAGAGATCCCAGGAATCATGAGGCATAAGAGAAGAACCCTAGCACAGAGGCTCTGGGCACTTGCACCCAAAGTCCCTCCTCATCTCTGTGCACTACCCCCAAAGGGTTGGGTGGCAGCAGAGGAAGAAGTCTGTGTCATCAAGCAACTGGTGTCCTGAGTATTGATATGGCAGCTTTGTCAACCTGGAGAAGGCTTCTCATACAGATGAGCCCCTCATGCCCTCCAAAGTGTCCCCTCACATCTACACACTCATGCCAGGAAAAGATGCGCCTATTTTCTTTAACTATATAGCATCCCATTGCACCTGGAAAGTGTCCAGTTTCCCTAAATGGTCTCCTTGCATGATGAGCTTCCTGCCCACCTTTCCCACAGTGACTCATGTCACTCCCCTCCTCATCTACTGTGTTCCAGCCCCTCCGGCAAGGTTGACAAAAGGGAGCAGTCTTGATTTTAGCAGAACTAGCCTTTGTTTTTCTGGTACTGCTTGCTAATAAGACATACCTTCCTAAGCCTGAGTTTGCATATCCATATAACTGGAATAATCCCTACCTTTAAGGGACCCTAAAGAGGAGTAGTTAAGGTGACATTAATTCAGAGCAGGTTCTCAATAAACTATGGTTTCATTGAGTTCACCTGGCCCACCATCTTGAATATAGTAATATTCCTTAGAATTCAACAATTAAATGAATGATACATAAAGCCAAGATATATCATTACATCCACACTGCACACATGAACCAGAGCTCTAGAACCCAGGTCCTGGCATTTTACTGTCCCTTCTTGGCGACAAATTTAATCTTCAGGACTCATAACAATGTTTGAGGTGGCATGGGGACCGTGGTTTAGCAGGAGTGATTCACTAAGCCTCAGAGGATCCAGGACCCCTTTTCCTGACCAGCTCACAACCATGAATGGATTTCAAACAGCATTTTAAAAAATAGCCTTGACTGGAAATGCCAGTAGTAAGATAAGTATAACCTCAAACTCTCTTTCCATTTTATTTATTTATATGGATTTATTTATGTGCAGTTATGCCTATGCATACACATACTATACTGAATTTAATGTACCATATATTTCCTATTCTCAGTTATAATTCAAAAGTTTTGAAAAACACTGTCTTTTATATGAAGTTTCATAGCCTTTGCCTACTATTTAAAGAGCAATAGTTTCTATTACTTGTCCATTTTCATTACTCTTTGGGGCTGTGTATTTTAACAGAAGGAAAATAGCAACACTGAGAGTGACTATGAGAACTCAGAGGTTGAGGAAGGCTTATGGGCTCAAGCTGCCTGCCTGGGTCACCTCACCATTTCCTCAGGGTGCAAAGTTAATGATACATTTTAACCAATGAAATAGTAGAGTGGTTGAAGCCTGGGGAGTTTAGGTCAGTGGGAATGTATCAGTGGCTCTTTGCTGGTGCTGCTACTGCCCGTGCATATGGCAAAGGATGAACTTCAGAGAAAGATCACAGAATTCAGTGTCCTCATACATTCTTTGCTCTGCAAACCATGTCTCCAACTCAGCTCCTGGCATTTCCTGAGCTTGTGGGGAGTGCTCACTCCGCACAAGGACAGACTCAGAGCAGGAGTCCCCATGGGGGAATTTGTCCCCATGGGGGACAAAGAAACAAGCACACATCCTGTGCTTAGACCCCCTTGCAGGGAATTAATGACCTCTTCTGGTAACGTCAATAATTACTCATCTTCGTACCCCAGCTTAGAGGTCAGAACTCATGCTGGTCTGAATTAGACAAAACCTAAGGGAAAGCAGAGAGAACTTATGAAGGGCACCTTCTTGAGGTGATAGTGTGGTATTGTAGAAAGAATGCGGGGCCAGGAGTTAAGAGTTTGGGGCACAGTTTGAGCTCTACAACTAACACAGTGGGCCACCCTGGTACACCATAATGTCTCAGGGCTTCAGCCTCCTCATCTGTAAAATATGGAAGTTAGTGTAAGTCATGGGCAAAGGGGAAAAGGGGTGTAGCCTCTTATTTTTTAAACCAAAGAACTGTTTGTTCATTGAAAACTTTACAACAAGATACAAAATAGAAAACCCATCAAAATGAGGCAACTCTAACTGAAGGAAAATGAGAGTCTAAGCCCCACTTACATTCCACTCATGGTAGGCAGAATTCTAAGATGGACCCCAAGACACCCAGCCCCAGTGTACACACACCTTCTTGTAGTTATTCAACCAAGCACTAATCTAGGTACTGTTGTAAAGGATCTTTGGAGATTATAATTAAGGTCCCAATTTGGTTGAACCAAAGATAAAGAAATTATCCATGACATGGGCATGACTTAATCACATCAGCCCTTAGAGCATTTTCTCTAAGTGACAGAAGAGGAAGCCAGAAATTTGAAGCACAAGCAGGATTCAACATATCACTGCTGCCTTAAAGATGAAGGAGGCCACATGGCAAGGAATATGGGCAGTTTCTAGAAGCTGAGAGTGGTCCCTGGCTGACAGCCAGGAAGAAAACAGGGACCTCAGTGCTACAGCTGCAGCAAGAATGAGCTGGGAAGTAGATTCTCCCTGGAGTCTCTAGATGAGGACTTAGCCTGGCCAACATCCCAATTTCAGCCTTGTGGTACTCTCAGCAGAGAATCCAGCCATGCCACACCAGACTTCTGACCTACAGAATTACAGGCTAATAAACAGATGCTGTTTTAAACTGCTAAGTTTGTGGTAATTTGTTATGCAGCAGTAGAAAACTAATACACTCCTCATACCCTGTGTTGCTGGCAAGGACCTCCACAAAAATGCCATGTTCTGAGAAGCCCTTTGGAGAACTGGATTGCCTCTGCCATCTCACCTGGCTCCAAGTTTCTACATTATCCCATTTTACTTCATTTTGAGGTCAGGTTTATGAAAATCACACTTGAAGCTGTAGGCTGTAAGAAGTCTTCATGTTCTTTTTAACTAGTAATGTGGGGACCATTAGAAAGAAGTGGGAATTGCTAAGCAATAACTTTGTAAACAATGAGCAGGAAAATGAATATTTTTTAGGGATGGATTCCCAATGATATTGAAAACTTATTGGAACTCAGCAGAACCAAATTACATGTCATACATAGAGAGGCAGCTGACCAGAGGAGGTAAGTTTACCTTCTATCTATAACTTTGACATGAGAATCTCAGAGTCTCCTTTTTTCTCCTCTTCATCCCAAGATGAAGTGGCAAGTGACATTGCTCCCCAAAACTCCCATTACAGCAAAGATATCACATCCAGAGGGAGCAGTCAGCCTGCCTAGGCTGCTCACAACGAGTAAAGAATGAGAAGAACTTGGCCATGAAGTTGGCAGAGTCCATCTGTATCCATCCATTGGATTGTTTCCTTTGAGTGTTTTCTGATGCAGAGGAGGAAATCCATGTGTAACTATAAATCTTACCAGTGTTCCAATGAAAACAGGGGTATTGTCTGTGGAAACACTTTATAACTCAGAAAAATAGCTATGACCTCCAAGACCCCAGTTATCCCAGTCATGTTTCAATACTCAGTCAGTGCAATTAGTTTCTCAGCATGATAGTTAGAGTCAGAGAAACTTGGGTTTGAATTTTAGCTCTGTCACTTGGTCTCTGTGTGTCTTTGAGCCTCAGTTTTCTCATCCATAGGGATGAATAATAGTGACTACCTCATAGAGTTCTTCTGAAAATTGCATAAGGTAACCTACATAAAATGTCTCATACAGTATTCAATAAATGTCAATAATAGTGGTAGTAGTCATCATATTTTTATTATCATTTTTCCCCTTAACAGTTTCCATATGTAAGCATATTGGAATCAGTTCTTCTATTCTGGGGAAACCTCATCATCCCACCTGCTGGCCTGATGCAACAGCAGAATTTATGGAGTGCTGACTATAGACGTAGGTTGTTTTATTGTGCTTCATTTTATTGCACTTCACAGATATTGCAATTTTTACAAATTGAAGGTTTGTGACAACCCTGCATCAAGCAAATCTATTGGTACCATTTTTCCAAAAGCATGTGTTCACTTCATGTCTCTGTGTCACATTTTGGTAATTCTTGCAATATTTCAAACCTTATTATTATTATTATATCTGGTATGGTGATCTGTGATCTATGATCTTTGATGTTATTATTATAATTGTTTTGAGGTGTCACAAATGATGCCCACATAAGATGGCGAATTTAATAAATGTTGTATGTGCACTAATCTAAGATGTCAATAATAGGGGTAATTATGTGTGTGGGTGTGTAGGGGGTTATATGGGAATTCCTTATACTTTTGGTGTAATTTTTATGCAAATGTAAATCTAAAACTTCTCTAAAAATAAAGTATAAAAATAAGTAACTAACTAAATAAATGTTTTGTGTGTTCTGACTGCTCTACCCACCAGCTGTTCCCCCATCTCTTGCCTCTCCTCAGGTCTCCCTATTCCCTGAGACAGACCAATATTGAAATCAGGCCAATTAATAATCCTGCAATGGCCTCTAAGTGTACAAGTGAAAGGAAAAGTTGCATGTTTCTCATTTTAAATCAAAAGCAAGAAATGATTAAGCTTAGTGAGGAAGGCATGTCAAAAGCTGAGACTAGCCAAAAGCTAGGCCTCTTGCACCAGGTAGCCAAGCTGTGAATGCAAAGTTGAAGGAAATGAAAAGTGCTACTCCAGCGAGCACACGGATGATAAGAAACAGCCTTATTGCTGATATGGAGAAAGTTTTATTGGTCTGGATAGAAGATCAAACCATCTAAAACATTCCCTTAAGACAAAGCCTAATTCAGAGCAAGGCCCTTAACCTATTCTGAGAGAAGGGAAGGAAGCTGCAGAAAAAAAAGTTTGAAGCAAGCAGAGGTTGGTTCATGAGGTTTAAGGAAAGACGCCATCTCCAAAACATAAAAATGTAAGGAGAAGCAATAAATACTGATGCAGATGCTGCAGCAAGTTATCCAGAAGATCTAGCTAAGAAAATTGATGAAGGCGGCTACACTAAAAACAGATTTTCAATGTAGATGAAAGAGACTTCTATTAGAAGAAGATGCCATGTAGGACTTGTATAGCTAGAAAGAAGAAGTCAATGCATGGCTTCAAAACTTCAAAGGCCAGGCTGACTCACATGTTAGGGGCTAATGCAGCTGGTGACTTTAAGTTGAAGCCAATGTTCATTTACCATTCTGAAAATCTCAGAGCCCTTAAGAATTATGCTAAATCTACTCTGTTTATGCCATATAAATGGAAAAACAAAGGCTGGATGACAAAACTTCTGTTTACAACATGGTTTATTGAATATTTTATGCCCACTGTTGAGTCCTACTGCTCAGGAAAAAAATTCCTTTCAAAATATTACTGCTCATTGACAATGCACCTGGTCACCCAAGTGCTCTCATGGAGATGTGGAACAAGAACAAGATGAACGTTGTTTCCATGCCTGTTAATACAACATCCATTCTTCAGTCCATGGATCAAGGAGTCATTTCAAATTTCAAGTCTTATTATTTAAGAAATACATTTTGTAGGCGATACCTTCCATGGACAGTGATTCCTATGATGGAACTGGGCAAAATAAATTGAAAACCTTCTGCAAAGGATTCACCATTCTAGTGCCATTAAGAACATCCATGATTCATGGGAGGCAGTCAAAATATCAACATCAACAGGAGTTTGGAAGAAGTCAATTCCAATCCTCATGGATGACTTTCAGGGGTTCAAGACTTCAGTGGAGGAAGTAACTGCAGATGTGGTAGAAATAGAAGTGGAACCTGAAGAATTGCTTCACTCACGATAAAACTTTAATGGCTGAGGAGTTGCTTCTTATGGAAGAGCAAAGAAAGTAGTTTCTTGAGATGGAAAGTACTCCTGGTGAAGAGGCTGTGAACATTGTTAAAATTACAACAAAGAACTTAGAATATTACAAAAATTCAGTTGATAAAGCCATGGCAGGATTTGAGAGGATTTACTTCAATTTTGAAAGAAGTTCTACTGTGGGTAAAATGCTGTCAAACAGCATTGCATGCTACAGAGAACTCTTTTGTAAAAGGAAAAGACAATTGATGTGGCAACTTCATTGTTGTCTTATTTTAAGAAATTGCTACAGCCACCCCAACCCTCAGCAGCCACCACTCTAAGTCAGCAGCCATCAGCATCTAGGCAAGACCCTACATCAGCAAAAAGATTATGACTTGTTGAAGACTCACATGATAGTTAGAATTTTTCAGCAATAAAGTATGTTTTAATTAAGGGGTGTACATTGTTTTTTTAGACATAATGCTATTATACACTTAATAGACTATAGTATAGTGTAAACATAACTTTTATATGCATTGGGAAACCAAAAAATTCATGTGACTCAGTTTATTGCAATATTTGCTTTATTGCCATGGTCTGGAACTAAATCCTCAATACCTCTGAGGTATGCCTATAAATATAGCCAGGGTTTTCCTAGGAACTGAAATCATTAACCTACAAGAAATATCCCTAATACTCTAGGGGTGTCTATTTTTATATTAAAAAGGTATATAGAAATATTGATAGCAGCATTATTCACAATAGCCAAAATTTGGTGACAACTTGAGGATCCATTAATAGATAAATAGATAAACAAATATGCTATATGCATACAATGGAATACTATTCAGCCATAAAAAAGAATGAAGTTCTGATATATACTACAACATGGATGAGCCTGGAAAACATAATGCTGAGTATAGTAAGCCAGATACAAAAGGATAAATATTACATGATTCTACTTATATGAAATATCTAGAATAAAGTAGTTTACAGATTACCAGGGGTTGGGGGAGGGGAGGAATGGAGAGTTACGGCTTAATGGGTACAGAATTTCTGTTTGGGGTTGATGAAAAACTTTTGGTAATGGATGGTGGTAATGGTAACACAGTGGTAATCCATGCCACTGAATTGTACACTCAAAAATGGTAAAACAGCAACTTTTATGTCATATATATGCTACCACAATACAATTTTTAAAAAAAGATATGTAGAATATGTAAGCAAAATGGTATAATACAGGTTAAAGTACTTAATAAATCATAAATTGATATGCTAATCTTTGGTATCATTATTGTAGTTGTTATTATTACTGTGAGAGGCAGAAGACTAACCATGGAATTAGGTATTTAATAAGTACTCTTGTGTTTAGAGAAGTGAAGTTCAATGTGAACCAATAGGTTCTATGTGGGGTGGGGCAGGCAGGGGATGGTGCCAGAGCTGTTCCTTGGAGGGGTGGGGAGACTTCAGGTAGATGGCGGGAAGAATAACACAATAAAATCCTTGGAGTTGAGGGTGGAATGAGGGGCTGGCATGACAGGAACCAAAAGTTTATGTTGTATGAAATATGAATATGGATAATATGACATATATAAGACAGTTTTTATAAAACATAAACACAAACTAGAGAAACTGAAGCAGAATAGCAGCTATGCATGGCAGGGGAAGCATAGAGAAATTGAGAAGTGATGAGATTTTTTGTTTGTGGTTTTTTGTTTTTTGTTTTTATTGGAAGAATGAAAATGTTCTAATGATTGAAGTGATGAATGCACAACTATGAGATTATACCAAATACAACTGATTGTACACTTTGGATGGATTTATGCTTTATTAATATACATCAGTAAAATTTATTTGTTAAAAAAAAAAGTATGTTAGAGTGTTGAAGATGAGAAGCTTCCATAGGTACAGGAAAGCCTGTTTTAGAAAGCTTTGAGTTTCCTGGACTGAAAGAGTTGCGGCAGAAATGGAGAGGAAGAAGGAGCAAACCCTTCAAATTCAATAGAAGTTAGTGTTGATGAAATATTGATGCATGCTACCATACGGAGGAATCTCAGAAACATTGTGTTCAGCAAAAGAAGCCAGACCCAAAAGACTACATAGTCTATGATTCCATTTATATGAAATGTCCAGTAAAGACGAATCTCTATAGAGACAAAAAGTGGGTAAGTGATTGCTTAGGACAGGGACTAGAAATGAGGAGTGACTGTAAATGGACATTTTTAAAGGGTGATAAAAGTATTCTAAGATTAGATTGTGCTATGAGTGCACAAATTTGTAAAAATACTAAAAATAATTGAATTGTACACTGAAATGGGTGGATTCTATGGGATTTGTGTAGATGAAGCTGTTAATTAAAAAAAAAAAGATTAAATAGAAGTTTGTGTTTGAAACATGGAAGATATTGGGCAGGAAATAATTCAAGAAAAACTAATATGTTATACCTGTGTCATAGATAGGCTTGCCCTTCCTCTCCCTTGCTTCCTCCTCCTGAATGTAGAGAGTCCGGGGGGGCTAGGATCTGAACTTAGAGCTACCCTAAGGTATTTTGATGCATATGCAGCTAGAGAAAACCCTTATGGTGACCCTAAAATCACACCTCAGATTTAACTACCTTCACTGCAGTGTTGATCTTGGTTAGTAACTGGGAAATGCATCAGGGGAAGAGATAGAACCATGGGGAAATATATAATGTAGTAATATAAATAGGTAGCTCATCCATTAATTTTTTTCACTTATTCACTATTCAGAGATATTCAGTAATATCTCTCAGAATGAAAAACTACATATCTTCAGGATTCCAAGACAAAAATGTGTGCAGAAATTCTGGTGTGTTTACCACAATGAGTATACAGCACCCGAGCCTGGAGATTCTAGCTCAGTGTGGTCCAGGATGGGCAACATCAGCATCACCTGAGAACTAGCTAAAAATACAAATTCTCAGGCTCCACCTCAAACCTACAGAATCAGAAACTGCTGGCCCTGCACAGCAGTTTGTGTTTTAATGAGTCCTCCAGATGATTCTTTGCACACTAATGTTTGAGAGCCACTGTTTTAAATCAAGTCCCATTATGTATACCAACTTCACTTGAGAAAAGAGCTACTGTCTCGTGAAGGCAGAAGTTAGGATGGCAAATATGGGGCATGAGTGTAACCACTTCCATCTTCCTCATCCTTGCCAGGATCACTGAGTGATCACTGCATCCTTTCACAATGGCCCAGTCTGAAGGGGGCTTGGGCCAACCTTCTTGCTTTGAAGTTTCTGGGAGGAGACAGCCATACTGGGTGCCCTGCATGAACACAGAGCTGGACAGGGAGGGCAGAAGTAGATTAGACATAGTAACATGGCAGAATCTGGCAGAGAACAAGAACCTGATAAAGTCCTGCTGATTCCCCAAGGTCTGGGTGGCATGTAGGAAATCCAGGACTTCCTACCTGCCCCAGCTGGGCGATATGTACTAAAATTTTGTTGCCTAAGCAAGGGCTGGAGTCCAAACAAATGAATTCACAAAGTGCTGGGGCCTGAAATCCAGAATCAATGGCAAAATGCCTAAAAGTCCAGGTGGGATCAGCCACATCTGGTGAAAACCATTGCAGGTTGCCCAGTGGCCAGATATGATAAGGGGCATCTCAGTAGAGATCAGAGATGACCCCAAGGACAGCTCAGACCAAGGACCTCTCATTCAACTGCCATGTTCAAGAAGAGCTTGTCCCTCACACCCAGAAGCCATTTGGGGGAAGGAAGGGAAGGTAGAAGAGTTTCCTTGAGGAGAGAGATACATCCGTGATAGGGAGTTTGAACTCTCATTTAACCCAATATTTACCCAAAAGAGACATTTATAAACTGGAAAGACAGGGTTATTTTTGAGAAAGTGAGCTATAGAGATCAGTTGAGGCCAGTTACAGAAAACAAAGTTAAAATTTGGTTTGCAAACATCTGATTCATAACTGTTCATAAAACTATCTATTGAAACATTATTGATTAGATTTTTTTGTCCTTAGGTGGGTCACCCCTGAACCAGCTAAAACAAATTAGGGGGTGGGAGAGGGGGATAGGAGGCAGAAACAAAGATTGTCCTGGGCTTTAGAGAATTGACCCACTCCATGTTTCAATACAAGGTGCCCATGTCCCATTTCAGAATCTTTCCCCTTCAGCCTAAAACAGGAGTTCTTAACCTTTTTTGTTCCATGGACCTTTTTGCCAATCAGGTGAAAACCATGGACCCCTTACTAAGTCCACACTATACTGTGTATTATTTAATATATCACACCCGCACCAAATATCCCCACAAGAATAATGTTTGTTTGTTTTTTTATTTCAGCTCAAGCTCATGGACCCCTTGTTAAGAACCCCTGGCCTAAAACGTTCCAACAGTTCATACCACTTGGCCCAGTCACACACTCACAGCTGGTAACTGGAGAAGGTGAACATGTGTTTCCAACATTCACTTTTCATAGAATCATTAGGTCAAAGATCATCTGGCCAAGCCCTCTCATTTTACAGATGAGGAAACCAAGGTCAAAGAAACTAAGAGGCTTGCTAGCTGTGGACAAAGCTGGAACTAGAATACAAATCACTCCAATTCCAAATCCACTGCTCTTTCTACTACATTGAGCTGTTCATAAATGAGAAATGATCTATTCCACACACTCTAGCCATGTATCAAAACCCAGAGAGTCAAAGTAATATATTTCTTTAAAGCAACCATTTTGCTTCCCTTCTAAGTTTGTTTTGAGAGATGTTAAGAGTCTCCTGATGGAAAGCTATTCTGAGAGAAGCTCAGGCAAAGCCTCCATGATCTATGGCTGCCAAAGTTAGCTCCTTCACAGCTGTACCAGCACACTGGAGGCCGTGAGACAGCCAAGCTGTCTTTGTTGCTGTATTAAGAGAGGTGGCAGTGCCTGGAATTCTGCAATCCAAAAGAGACTTCTGGATGGCAGCTGCCTTCTCAGAGCCTTCGAAAGACCTCCCTGGTTTGACTGAAGGAGGACTTTACATGTGTCGTGGTGCACAGCTTTCAAAGATGACCAGAATTCAAAGTCTTTACCAGTCTATGAGAATGTGGACAGATCTTAGACTGGGATAGAATTTGGTGACAATTTGGTGTATATCTTATTCTTCTATCACCTAAAGAATTTTGTCTTTAATTTGTATTAGGAAGAAAAATGTAAATAAAAGCAGTTATCCAGATAATTTAATCCCAAAGCACAGGTTTGCTTTAGTTCTTTGGAATGACTCATTCATGAATCTATTCAGATGCATGTATTATCAGTTACTGTGAAATGAATCTCATGTGAGCTGTGCCTGGCTCAGGGTATGTGTTTAGAAGCCTACCTGCAACTCTCATCCAAAGTGACCAGAGCCTTCCCAGTAACCACAAAGATAGCTCCAACTCCCCACACCACTCCACAGCCATTCTTTGTCAGAGAGAAATCATGTAAGAACCATCTTCTTAAACTGCATTTTCAGTAATGATTTGTGTGTGTGGATTGCTATTTATATACTTTTAATTTCTTCTTCATGTACAGGGTCTCCTCCTCTTAGTCACAATAACAGCTGGCAGAATGAACAAATGTGGACAACTTACACATTTAACTCTTAGGATAGGTGTCTGACTCCTATCAGCTCTAACATAAGGGAAGCAAATAAGTTCAATAGAGTTTAGCCCAAGGCTTGTTCTTATCAGCTATTGACTATTCAATTTGTGATTGTTTTTGGCGCAGAGGTAATGTGTGTACAGCTCTGGGGTAAATGGACACTCTGAAGACATCTTTGCTATCAGTTAATATGCTTCAGCATTTCCGGAACTTGAGGAGAGTGGTTTGACAATGTTACATCTGTCCAATGGTAAAGTTTGCAGATAATTCAACTTGAAAGTTCTCCAGCAAAAGCTAACATCGCCTTGCAATGCCTAGCGTTTCAATCTCAGATTCTCATGTTGGGCTAAATAAAACTGAAACCTTTTCTCCTCTTAGCTAAATTGTCCTCCTTTCCCTCTTTCCTTCATCTCTCCTCTTCTTCCTCTCAATGCTGGTGACTGCTTATACCTTTACTCTTCCCATCAGTGCTAGGTTTTTTGGCTTTACTCTCATCTTATTCTGAGTCCTTGGAAGCCTCTTTGAGAAGGTTGGTCCCAATTGGAGGCTACAGGGAGATGAATGGTATATGGTTATTCTAGAGGGCTGATTTCCTAGAAGTTCCCACATCTGCTCACTCATGTTGTCCTTCCATATACAATGTGGAAGCCAAGGTTTCTGGCAGGTATTATGGAGCAGCTGTCATCACATAGCCATTGGCAAATGGGCCTTTTGGCATATTTGTGCCTGAGTGAGCTGTATCCTTGGAACATATAGTATCATGGTAGAGAAAGGAGATAAGAAAAACCATCCCAGGATATCAGGGCCAACCTCCAATGGTGAAAGGTTTACATTACCATCTGCCCTGGTGGTGAATCAGTAGGTGAATTTTATTGAAAGAGTAGTATTTGTTCCTAAAACTTCTACCTGATTTTCTTGGAGGACATTATTACTGATATGACTAAAGCTTTTTGTTTGTTTGTTTTTTAATCTCTGCTGATTTTTCATTTGGGAACCATGTACTTATGGAATTTTAGGGCTAGAAAAGATCTTTGCTTCCAAGTATCCCTCTCATTTGAAGGAAAATGAAAAATCCAAAAAGGCTCCCAGAGTAGAGGAGCTGTGGTTAGAACTAATTCAACCACAATAGCATGCAATAGAGGCAGCTTATCATAGTAGTTAAAAGCATATGCTTTGGGATAAGTAGTCTTGATTTCAAGGGTCAGCTCTACCAAGTATTAATCACATGCCCCTGTGTAATTTATCAGTTCCGGCTTAGCCTCAGTTTCCTCATTTGTAAAAAAAAAAAAAAAAAAAAAAAAATGGAAATAATAGTATAGTAACAGAACTTTGATCCTGCCAACAGGGTGAGGGGGAAAATTACCTGTCCTAGGGTACTTAAGGGGGCCTGGGACAACTATGAGTGTGACAATGCAAATCCCTTATCAGAGTTGATAGCTCTGACTGGCTGGAGGATTGAAAATGTTTTTCCTCTGGCTCAAACATGCTCTTAAAGCCCTAACTCTGACTTTATTCAGGTATCCACCTTCCTCATCCACATGCTTCAGGAGAAATGTTGAACCTTGATTGACCTGGAAGCCAACCATGATGGTCCCCTTCTCCTTGCAATGGTTGGTTTAAGTATGGGCACATGCACACTTATGTGCACTGTCTTAAGGAGTGGGGAGACTTCTGGGAAAGGCTTGTAACAAGAAAAACATTAGAGAAGAGACTGGATATTGTTATGCATAGATGTGATGCAATAGCCAAATTGGGGCCATGAGGGGAGCTTGCTTAGGGACCATATTGATGATAGCAGAGCAAAAAGACAGAACTATCAGATCCTGATGCCCCTGAATTTTTCACTCCTGCAGGCACCCTATTGTGGAATTTCTTAAAATGTAAGACAATAAACTTTGCTGTTTAAGCCAGTTTTCTGTTATAGCTGAATATAGTCAAAGTTTCACAGTAATACTTACCATAAAAGGTGTGGCAGTTTGAAGCTTTTGTGGACCCCCAGAAAATCCTGCTCTTAAACCTATTGCAGGCAGGATGGATCGTTTGATTAAATCACTTCAGTTAAGAGCCTTTGATTAGATGGAGTGACCCAGGGTAGCTTTTAATCATCTTACTGGAGTCCTCTGTAAATGAAGGAATAAAAAGCTGCAGATACAGAAAAAGGCCCCAGAGTCAGAGAGAAACCCCCAGAGGCTGAGAGAGAAAGCCACAGACAGAGCAGTCTAAAGCTGAAGGCAGCGTAGCCTGGAAAAGAAAGCAGGGTACAGCAGAGCCACCATTGTACCTGCCACACCGAAGTCCAGGATCGCCAGCAGCCAGCCTACAGGGAGAGAGCTTTGCCTGATACCTTGATTTGGACATTTTTCTCAGCCTCAGAACTGTAAGCTTATAAATTATTAAATCCCCATTGTAAAAGCCAACCCATTTCTGGTATATTACATTGGTAGCCTTTAGCAAACTAAAACAAAAGGTTATTGTGAAGGGTAAATGATAAATTCAGAAAGGGAAATAGTATATGTCAAGTAAAAGAAAGTATTCAATAATTACTAGTTGTCAATTTTGCTGCATAATTATTTTTAGAGGAAAAAATAAAGTGAAAATAAATATCTCCCACACTCCCCTATCCTATTCCCCAGTGACAAACCTTATTAATGACTTCTTGTGTATTCTTATGTCAATTTTTAAAAAACAACTGGAAAATACTCTGCATTTTGTTTTTCAATGCCAAGATATTTCCTAAGAGATGTTGATGCCCACAGTAACTTGCCAGCCCAGTTGGAAATTACCTCTAATCCCCAAGAGTGTATTTCTCTTAATAATCTTCCAAAGATTTGGAAATACTGCCTTCCAGCTGAAAACATTTGGTTTCTGAAAATCCTCCTTTTAAATGCAGAAAACAATGTGCTTAAAGATGTCAAAGGATATAAATAACCAGCACGGGCTTCCCCAGTGCACGTTAAGGGCCAGTTCCTAAGAGAGCCAGAACCTGGCCACCCTGATGAAGGAGTTTTGTTGGAACTGAATTTTACAGGATCTGTGGAAGCAGAGTGGCCCTTACTATATGGTAAGGTGGAAATGACTTGATCTGTTTCCAGGGCCAAGGAGACCTCAGTCAAAAGACCATCAGGACACAGGCTGGGCACTCTAAGGTCCATGAACTGCTCCTTGTGGTAACCAGGTGGGTTGCAGAAATTCAACCAAAGTTCAGGTAACTCAAGAGGAAATAGCCACATGGAGAGGGAAGGAGAGGGGACTTTCCTCTAGAAATAATGACAGTCAGGGAAGTTTTCCAACTGATGAATAAGGTTACAAAAAGTGAGGATCCAGAAAGATCTTTATAGATCTCTTTCTTCTCTTGGAATTTGTAATAACTATTCTTTCTGAGCTCTGTGGGCCACAGAAGCATGGAAATTCTTGTACACTGAAAAGAGTAAGGGAACTAATTAAAAACATACCAAGAAGTCAAACCTGTCCAGAAAGCTCCTGTTTCTGAAATGTCATTTAGGAAATATTTCCTGGTACTTTAATTGGGAAAATCTGCTATTTGTGTAGTAATGCAGTATAGTGTGACTTTGGAGTTGGCCAATGGTTCTTACATCAGTGGCATTTTAGAATCATACAAGAAACTTTGTTTAAATTGTTATGACAGGGCCCCAGCTTGGGCTACCAATTAAATCAGAATCTCTGGGGCTAGGGGCTAAGCAGATGTAGATATGCAGGTATTTATTTTTATATGCAGGTATTTCAGTTTTCTAAGCTTCCCACTGAGTCAAATATGTAGCCAGGGGTGAGAACTGACTGAGTTAGACCCAGAGTTAAATCTTGGTTTCCTTAACTTCTAAACTGTGTGACCATGGACATATTACTTAACCTCTCCATATCTCATTTTCCTTGTCTGCAAACTGGGTATTTCAATTACAGAATAGATTCAATGATATACTGCGTGTAAAGCATTTGGGCTAAAACTCAGTAGGTCATGTCAGGCTTGTGCCTTCTACATGTGTCTGTTCACTCTAATCCCTTGCAGAGTGACATTTTCACCGGCAGAAAGAACAGTAAGTGCAACAGTGCATTGGGGAAAGTTCATTGGGAAGAGAAGTGCTACTTTCTCTTATCTTGCCCATCAGTTGAGCTTGTGAGTTCCTACAAGAAAGCAAGTATCTTGAAATAGTCACTTAAAATGAGTTCGTAAGAAAGGATTCCACATCGAGGGGAAAAAATCCTTTTCCATCTCTTCTTCCTGCTGGCAGTCACACAGGAAGATGATGAAAGGGCTACTGCACCCTACTGTGGACATTGGCCAGCCTTTCACAAAGGTCCACAGACAGTAAACAACAATAGTGTTGACCCCTGACATGAAAGAGAGGGAAAAGCAAGAAGGCCCAATGTTCACCTGGCTACAAACACAGCCAGTGAGATGCCACTGCCAACAGACCCAGATTTCCATGAGATTATAGCTTTGTATGTCCGTCTCCACCACTACACCTGGGGCTCCCTAGAAGCCAAGGACTGTGTCTTAACAATAGCTACCATTTATTGAATGCCTACCAAGCATCACCATATATATTTTTTTTCCTCTCATTTAATCCTCACAACATTTATGGGAGGCACCATTATGCCCTACTGTGAAGAGGAGAAGCCTAAAATTTAGAAAGATGGTGAGCTTGCCCAAGAACACATCAACTGTGAAAATAGCCAGATTTGAACCCATGTCTGTCTCCGCCTGTAAAAATTTGATAGCTCAGGTCCAAAATGGTGTCTGGCACATAGTACACTAAATGAATGAAGTTGTTTTTTCCAGAAGAAAAGCAAAAGTACCAAAAGTCAGAATCTCACATCATCCTTAAAAACTACTCCAGGGCTTACTGATTTCTTCTGAACCACAGTCAGAAATAAATCCAACTGGGCAGCAGCAGGTGGTGGGAAATGCACGGGGTCTACCCAGGGTTGCTATGGACTTTTTTTTTCCATCTACCTGAAAAAACTAGACTTCACCATCCACAATTTTATTCAAAACATGGAGGTAAAATTGATATTTATGCTCTTGTCTTATTCTAAAACAACATTCTCTTCTTGTTTAATTTTTGTACTAATAAGATTGCTTTGGCTCATTAGCCGTTTTTGCATGAATACACTTAAGTAGCACTTCATACTCAACAGGATGAAAGGAGAGTAGAAGGACAGGGGCCCACTTCATAGGTGGCTGTGTCTCTGACTTCTATATCATGAGTCTCGTGCAGTTTATTTGGACATGTCTGTGCAATTCACCAGCATTTGAGACTTAGGAAAGTTATTTAAACCCTCTGAGCCTAAGACTCCTCATCTGTAATGGGGAAATAATAATATCACTTTTAAATTTGCTCTGAAGATTAAGTATAAGCACATATATAAAGTATCTGGCACAGAGTAATTCCTCATCACTTGATGGATATTATTATTTTTGCATATTATCTCAATTTTTCTGCTTCATGTGCACCTGTCTTATCTCCCCAACTTGATTGTAAGCCCTTGAGAGTGGAGATTATGCATAATATTTTTGCATTTTCTCACAAGCCTAGGCAGAAATATGGGTCATCCTTGGGCAAGGTTCAAGGCCTGGCTCAAATCCTGGTGTGAACTTGGCCTTCTCTCAACATTCTTATCCATGTAGAATCAAATTAGAATGAGTATTCAGGGAAGATTTAAAGCAGAAAAGAAGTCAAACATGACAGCCAGAGGCATCTATGTGACAGGGGAGAGGACCCCTCCCAGGGTTCTGAGTTTCAGGAATGGAGGAAGCATTTATCAATTCCATGTCAGAATTTCCGGTCATCTTTAGCACATCAACCAGAGTCCCTTACCTTCTTTTTTGCTGCCTCCGCAATTCCATCTTTGAGGTTAAATCAGTTTTACAATAGTGAGGGGGACAGGAATAGGAAGCAGGTTGCAGTCCATGAACACAGACAAACTTGGAATCATAGAATCTTACAATGTTTACATTTGAAAAGTCACTAGAAAGTATGTAGCCAAGTCTGCTAATTTCACAGGCAAGTGAACTAAGTCTCCAAGCCAAGAATTGCTGTGCTTATGGTCACACAATCAACTAGGGGCTGGGCTAGAACTTGAGCCCTAGTTGCCAGCTCCCCATCTCATGTTTTTGACTTTACAAAGTGAGTAGAGGAAGAGTCTATGGACCGGCATGCAGTGCTGGGAAAAGTCAAGGCACCATGCCCCGAAGTGGGATGCTGAGGGCACTGGATGAGGTAGCCAAGCACAAGCTTGCTTAAGATGCTCCATAAGTCATTCCCATCTGGCCCTCCTGGGGTCATGATTTCCTCTACACATGCCAAGTCAGGTTAAGGACCATTCAGCTGGTCACTGGGATTCCAGGAAAACGTGGTCTGACCATGGGACCCTGGCTTCATGACAACTGTAAGCAGGCAGTGAATTGACCAAGTACTGGCAAGAAAACCAAAGAATCCAAGTTCTCAAAAAATGGAGCCCTCCTTTTCCCATATAATCAAATCTAGATAGAAAATAATGGTTTTCAAAGTCCGGTCTTCTCAAATTAACCAGGAAAAGATATTCATGAAGCCAGCACACATATTATTTGTCTTCTTTACAACTTGATAGCAAGAAAGGGAAAAAAGAGGCCCAAATTACTCAGGCAAAAATGTGAAATAAATAACTTCATAAACCTGAAAAAGCAACAGCTGTATAGATTATCCAAAAGAAAAGGAAGGCTTCTTTCCTTAAGCCTCAAATACTTACATCATTTCATTAAGAAATTCAGTCAAATTTAAATCTGCCGTAGGTAGTACCAGAATAGCCTTCTTTGGTAACCTGTGCCTATCTTAAGTGACTCTTACTTTGACACATTTCCTCCTATTAGCTGACTTAAATTTCTCAAGCTAACTCACTTCTAACATTCCCTTCTCTTGAGGAATGAATGGATAGTAGCTTGTCACCTTCCTTACTGATGTCATTTTCTCAGGAGTGCTGCCTTGCGGATGAACCATGATGAATTATGCTTGAAGGCACCTGAAAATCAAGTGTGAGGCCACAGAGTTGGCTGGCACCGAGCTGCTGCTGCGACTGGGCATGACTGCCAATGCTTTAGAGGGGCATGTACATCCAAGGTGAAGTCACTGTCAGCACATGCCCAATCTTGAAAGGCCCTTGTTCTTCTGTTTTTCCTGCAAGACCACCTTTCATGAATAAACTTGTAATTTTGTTTATCTTCTGGTGCCAGGGCTGTCAAACTTTGCAGCATGAATCCATTCATGTTGCAAGATCCACAACACACCCAGTGAAGCGGCATTGACCCCCGAATCAATCTATCACATGTGAACTTTATGCCTTGGCATCCAACTACAGCCTACTCACCAGAATCAAGCTGGTTTGGGATCTACTTAGAATTATCCAGTGAAAGATTAGCTTGCACAGTGGTCTCGAATACTCTAAGACAGATCTGCTCCCAGCCTATTCCCTCAGAGTGGAAAGATGGGGATTTTCTCTCAAAGTATGTTCTCCTAGCACAGCAGTATTTTTTGTTAGATAAGAAAGAGCTACATCTGGAATTAGGTACCTTGTTCTTTTGGCTGCTGGACTTTTCATTACCTCAAGAGAAGGCAGATTGTTTTGTATCTGAGAACAAAGTCTTTAAGTAGGAGATTTTAAGTTCTTATAGATACTTTTACTTATGTTCATTTTTGATAGGCAATTTTGCTGTGTTTTGAATTTAAGACCCTCCTTGTGTTTCCTTCCACAGATTAGATCAATATTAGTCACTTACTCTATTGTGTATAGTTTTGAAAACAAAAGCATATCTTTTTGGATAAGACTCTTGGTCTTTATAAGCAAGTGCTGTCTCTAATGGTACCACAAGGGCACGAAGAGCATGGGTGGGGAAGTATGGGGTGGGGGGAGCGGGGAGAGTAGGATGATCTTAAGGATAGCGTTCTCCAGGAGAGAGCTATCACAGTGTCTTCATTTCCCCTTAAAGTTCCTAAGCTCTCATTTTCCTATTTTATTCTCTTTCAGGCTTCAAAAGAGTACCTTGGTGAAGCTGTCTGTGTACATACTGCATGAATCCTTCAGATGTTATAGACTTTGTTCTTTCACCAGATTTCCCAGTGTGTCAACTTTCCTGACTGACATTTTGGGTTTCAAGGGTTAATTTTTATTCAACAACCTTGATGATGCCATTGACACCAAACTCTTCCTGTGAGCCCTCAAAATATTCTCACCTGCCTCTTTACTTTGCATAGAAATAAATGTTACAGTCCTACTCAAGCTCTACCAACCACATGACGCCTTGGACTGTCATTTGTCTTTTGAGTAGATTTTCTCCATCTCCACCTAGATTGGGGAGAGAAACCCATCTTCACAAATCCTGAGAAGATAAGCTAGTTCTTCTACCTCTTTGAATACTTGGCTCCCAGCTCAGAGCCCAGATGCAGTTGTTTTCAGTGGTAAGATGCTATTTAAGCCAAACATTTTCAAGCCTTAGATTGCATTGTCCTCTCTCAAACACCATATGTCTAAACTGCAAATTGGAAACCTCCAGAAACATCCTCTTCAGAAAAATGATCAAATACCCAGAACATTATAGTTGCAGGGAACCTAAACATTCAGCTGGTCCACCAACCTCATCTTAGAGATGAGAACAGTGAAGTACTGCAGTCTTTCCGAAAGGAACTTGAATAAAGTCTCTGGTGAGAGGGCTTGGAAATGGCTATTCACTCTTGATAGACTTACCTACCTTGGCAAAAACACGGGGGTGAAAAAATTGTAAGCCTTCTTCCATGCCCCGAGGGATGGTTTCAAGACATCACTGGTGGTTCATAACAAAATTTAATAAAACCATTATTTGTCTGGATGAATTATTCTTCCAAGGATCTTGAAGCAGAATGTTATTAGGAGAGAATTTTTCCCCACAGTTTAATTTGAGAGCTAACAGTATTTCCACAACAATTGGAGGGGAGAAAACAAGCATGCCTACTATGTGCCTAGCACTCTAAAGTTGACCCAACACAGCTTCACGAAAATATTTACTTTTCTTATAAAATCAAGTGTTTGGTAAGCCTAGCAACCAACCTAGAAAATTCTGCCTTTTGAAACTTAGTACAATGGATTGGGGGAAAATGGACTGTTTAACTACTTAGCTAACTAATGGACCCCAGGACCAGACCCTTATTGGGAGAATTCAAGACAGGGTTCTGAATTGCACTCTGTAGTTCCATAATGAAAGTCAGTGTAATTTTTTTAAACCTCTAAGTATGATGGTAGTTTTAAAATACATTCTAGTTAGCAGCAGTATAAATTGACACAAACATTTTAGAAAGCAATTTGGAAATATATATCAAGAGCCCTAAAAATATCCTTGCACCCTGACTCAGCATTCCACCTCTGGGAATCCATTCTTAGGAAATTAAGGAAAATAACAGTTTTAAACATGAAGTTATTCATGACAGCATTATTTACAGTAGCTAAAAAATAGAAACAAACATAATGTCCACTGATAGGGGAATGTTAGCAAATTATGGTACAAGCACTCAATGGCCATTATTAAATATGATATTAGTAAGCTTTATAATGACATGTGAAAATGTTTATGATGAAACATTGAGTAAAAAGAACAGGATGCAAAAATGCATATATATGTATGTGTGCATATATAGATGCATAAATGTGTGTATGTATATATATGCAAAAATGTATATATGTATGTGCATATATATGTATACATGTGTGTGTATATATATATGTCAAAATAGAGCATGTTCATATAAAGAGACTTGAGGAAAATACAACAAAGTGTAAAAACTATTTATCTCTGTGTGGTAGGATTCCTTTAATCTTTGTTTCTTTATATATTTCTACATTTACTAAATATTCTACCATAAGAGTATGATACTTTTACAAACACAAAATTACTTTATCTTAAAAAATCAAGCATGTGAATATTCTCGCTGACCTGATTTTTTGATAATCAGGGTAGGCTAAACATTCACTATATTAGAAACTATGCATGTGTCCCCAGACCTAGTTTTCCTCCCTAGGTCTGGTTTTTAGAATGCTGGTGATAAACTAAGCCTGATTTATTATATGATCATCCTGTATGGAAAAAGACTGAAACTCTAGGTGTCTTTGGTCAACCTTAAGACATATAGCAGGTGGACGGATGTGGCTCAAATGGTTGGGCGTCCGTCTCCCATATGGAGGGACCTGGGTTTGATCCCCAGGACGTCCTGGTAAAAAGAAAAAAAAGAAAAACATAGAAGGCACGTGGGCCACCAGGCCCCAAGCACGGGTGCATTGCCAGGCCCCGTGAGTGGGTGAGCCCCCCAGGCCCTGTGTGTGGGTGCACCGTCAGGCCCCGCCAGCCATGCAGCAAGATGATGACATAACAGGAGATTGACACAAGGGAGAGCCAAGACGAGACACACCGAAAAACCAGGAACTAAGGTGGCACAGGCCATAGAATGCCTCTCTCCAGCATCAGAGGTTCCGAGGACGAAATCCCAGTGAAGACAGGAGGAGAAGGATGAGAAGAGAGGGCAGAAAATGGACACAGAGATTTGCCCAGCGAATGGACACAAAAACAGCAAAAACGGGGGTGGGGGGCATGTAAAAATGGATAACAGTAAATAAATTAATAAATAAATAAGTCCTTTAAAAAAAGTATATGGGAGTAAGATACGGACTATACTTTGACGATGCCCTTTCATAATTTGTTAACAAATGCTTCACAGCAATGCAAAGTATTTGTGGTGGGGTGATGTGTGAAAGCCCTGTATGATGTTATGCATGTTTGTTTTGTAAGTTCACAATGTTTACTGAACACTTATAGTTTATGTATGTTCATGTATGAATGATATACTTCAATAAATTGTTTTTAAAAATTCAAGCAAAAGAGTAAACCCTGGTGAATGATTAAAGTTTGCAAATGCGAGTCCATAGCTACTGCTTCCTCTGGACTCTGCATTTATTTTATTGACTAGATAAATGAATATATGAGTGAAGGACAATCTCAGTGCTTGATTTGCGGAATCCATTTGAAACTATCCCTGGGGAATTACAAGGAATCAAAGAAGATGTTAGTGAAAAAGGCACTGTTCATGTAGTGATAACAACTACCAACCTGCCTGGAATAGCAAATTTGGAATAGCAAATTGGACTATCTGGTGCTGGAAGCAGATCATGCTGTCTACCTGAGCTGACAGGACACAGCATTATCAGGGAAGTTATTGCTTCAGTTCATTAAACATTGATGAGCAGTTACTGTGCATAAATTAGGCTGGACTGGCTGCTGTTGTGACTATAGGGATGAATAGATATGATTCCAGCCCTCAAGAAGGATGCGATTCTGTAGGTAAGACAGACCTACATGGGTAATATAATTCAACATAGGTGTGCTAAGGGCTGTAGTAGAGGCACTGGGGAAATGATGTGGGAATGCATCCAAGTAAGAAATGAATTTAGACACTCTCAGGTGGTGGTGGTTTTGTCCATGCCTACATACCTAGATGAAAACAATCCACTGTATTCAGGGGACTGTTTTTGTCCAATCCATAGAACTGAGTATTCTGCACTAGCAACCATAAGAATATTTTGCTTTTCTAGTATTCTTCTGATATTTCTATAACGTCTTCTAGGTTCTGAAAGTACTCCTCTTATTTATTTTCACATATATCCTTAATATAGTGCTATTAATAAGGGTGGGAAACTGTCCTATTATCACCATGTGAAGGTCAAGAACAAGAAGAAAACAACAATGGCCTCCGTTGAGCCATTTATTTCTCATTGCTGTATTCCTGTCTGTAAAGTGGAGAGGGCAACATTCTCTGAGTTAGGAAGGGGGCCCAGATGTGTTTCAACACTCAAGGAACGTTACTAAGGCAATTAATATACAAAATTTATTAAACAACTTCTGCATTTTGATTTAAGAAAAAAAAACAGAGGTTGGGTCAGTGGGAAAAAGAACCAGAAGGCTATTCTAAGCAACCCCTGTCCCCCATCTTGAAACTCAGATTCTTCCTGTTCCTCTGGCCTTGGAAAGAGTAGAAGGAGAAACATCTCCAGGAAGCTGATTTTTATCTTTCTAGGGGTCAGGGGGCAGAATAATAAAAGCTGACGAGACCTGGAGCTTCTTCTTCTTTTCCCACTTTCCTCATCCTTCCCCATTAAGACAATTTTGGGGGTAGACACAAAGGAAAGAAATGACTGCAGTCTCTTATGGAGCTGACATTCTAAGAAGACAAATCTGAGTTCATGTAATGAAGTCTTATAAATCTGTATCCACAAGTACAACAGGACTTGGTGTTCTGAGATGCCCAAGTGTTCAGTATTTACAGACAAGGCTAGCGAGAGTTAGTCCATAAAGACATTTGAAAAGGAGGAAAGAGCTGGGTTTGAGCAGAGGCAAAACACCATGTTTATATTAAGTGGAAGTGAAAAATGCTTTATTCAAGTTTCATTCAAAATAAAAGATTCTAAAGGTCTAGGCTGGTTTCAAGTGATGCCAAGTTCTGTCATGTTAATGATGCATTTTAGGAAATAGGGGAGAAATGTAGTAAAAAGGAGATCTTCGGTCAGTATAAACACAAGTAAGATTGTGATACTTGAACATGGTTCATTATGTCAAAATCTGCCCTAAATATTTTAATTGTCTGTGTGCTTGAGTGTCTGGGTGGTCTGGGATTGTAAAGCGGCCTCTGGAAAGACAAGGTCCCTCTTCTGTTTCTCAGGGCTCTGAGCAATTGCTCGCCAGCCGTGTTCTCTGAACTACATAATCACCAGATAAACCATCCTGATACTGCTGAGTAATTACTTTAAAACTGTCCAATTACTTTTAGTCTCGTGTTTGGTTAAAAGCACGCCCTTAGAAAGGTCATGTGAAAGACTCAAAAGAAATTAGTGGAATATTTGATGAAGCCACAGTCCTCAGAAAACCACCAAGCCACAGACCCTGAAGCTACTCTTACCCACAACCCTACCCTAAATCATTTTTTTTTAGCTGGGGCTTCATCCGCCAAAGCAGTGATACCTGGCCAGCCCAGGAGCTAACACAGTGTTATGGAAGAAGGTTGAATGGTCAGAAAATCTCAGTGAACAAACATTAAGCCTGCACTGTGCATACAAAAACAGTCACACTTGAGGATCACTCCAGATTAAAGAGGATCAGGAGTTTTCCTTCCCATTAAGACATCAGCATCAGTATTTGCAATCATTTGATTTCTTGATCTTTTCTAGATCTTCGCTTCCCACCCAGGACCCCACTCCAATGCCTTCTTTCTTCACCTGCAGCTCTGCAGCTCTCCCTCATCACACCCTGCATCTAAGCAAGGGAAGAACTTCCACATCTTCCCCAGAGCAGTTTGATTCCCTCCTCCGATTTCCCCTGTTTTCACTCTACGTAAGACAGCTGTTTTCTAGTAAGTCACTTTTGCAAGCCCGGAAGCCTCCTTTCTATTGTCTTGAGAAAGACAGATGCTTGTTTTCCTTTGTGGTTTTCTACCATAGAAGAATTCCATTATCCCAGTCAAGGATTGGAAGGCAAAAAGAGAGTCCCTAACAGTCTCCCTGGGCTGCCCTTGGGTAGGATATGAAATAAGGTGGTCAACAAGTAGAAGCATGCAGTGTGCAAAACAATATAGCTGTTAACTAAACTTGCAGAAAAACTCAGGCAAGGGCAAAAATCATACGTAGATGTGGGTTTGGGTGTTTTTTTTTTTATTATTATATTTTAATGGTTAAGTCTAAAGTGAGTTTTTTAGATTTTTCTGTACTCCTAGTAAAACCATCAGAACCAATAACTCCCAAAGCAAAGAACAGTGAATAAAATCAGAAATAAGTAATTTTGTTCCTATTTATATTGAAAAAGCTCATCATTGACTTACATTGTGCTTTATTACAGGTGTCAGCTGGAAAAGCATTGCTTGAACCTGGGCCTCTAGTGTGAAATTCTACCAATAAAAATACGCTAAACTCTTTCCATATTCAGGGAGCTGTGTTAGAAGCTGAAATGTAAAATTCGGCCATAGTTGCAGAAATCCACACACTAATATTTCTTTAGAAGCTAGTGATTTTCATAAAGCTTGATTAACTCTAACACTAAACTTCAGCTAACATTTATCTAGAGGAGTGCACAGGACTGGTTCATCAGTTAGCTAGTGGCTAGTGCAGAATTTGATCGTAAGGGCATACTGGGCTTGTGTCAGTGCCTCTTTTCTTCCAAACATTCCCCTGAAATTTAGTTCTATCATAGCCCCCTATTTCAGAACGAGGGGGAGCCACAAAATTATGGAACTAATACGGCATCTCAACTTATAGTTAGCACTCTTATTAAGAGGAATTTTGGTGATAAGAAAACTAATTACCACATAATTCCAATCTTTTAACTGCCCCTTGCCTCACTTTTAGAGGCGAAAGAGGTAGGGCATATTCCTGGGCAACATTCCTTCTGGCCTCTGCTTTATGTTCTTTTCAGAGGCATTCCTGGCCCTCTTATCTCCCCTGGGGACTCATCTGTGGGATTTGAACTTAAGCCTTTTCAAGGCGGTTGGGCAGATTTCCCTTTTGGGACAAGTCCTCGTCATGCGTTTGGCTTCCTAATTCATTATGGAATCCAAAGCTTCACAAAGATGAGGGACCAAACTTTGCATCGTCATTTTCCCTGCCCTCTATTTCCTTCTCTGAAAACAATCACCCCTGTTCTCCATGTTCTTGAAGATTCTTTCTCCTTTGAACATCTGTAGGACTGTACACTGGACCCCCACCGTGGTACTTTCTGTGGCCTAAATCCAAAAACACTGAACATAAACCCAAAACATCAGCTGGCTACTTCAAGCCTGCTTACCTGCATAATGGAGACATCCTTCCAGCACACCCTAAACGGGTGTGCAACACAAACCACACAAAATAAGAAAACCTATTTGACCAAAATGAGGCAGCCTGCTGTGGGTTCTTTAGGGTGATGTCCTAGCTCACACTGTCCCCGCTTTCCCAGATGAGGCACCACCTGGAAAAGGCATTCCAGCTCACACACTCCAGTTCTAAGCCTGGTTCCAAATCACTTGCCTTGACCCATTCTTCTTCTCCATTCCACTGTCTCTGGATTCTTAGAACTGCCCTCCTTTCTTCCCTTGCTCTTGTTCTCATGCTCGTTCTGTTCTTTAGAATTGATGCACAGCACTGTCTTCCTGCTATAACACTGGCTCAGCCAGACAAGCAGGCTGGTGCTTCCCCAGCCACACTGCTGGGATAATGACTATCTTACTTTTACTGGTCTCTAGGCCCCTCCTGGGTCAGTGCGCCCTCTTACGGAGCAGCTGTCATCTTGGCCCAACAGATTTCTCCCTGACCTAGCATATAAAATTTGGAGTTAAATATATATATAAGAATTTTTAACAAAACAGGTGAGGTTCTCTTATTTAGCACGATCAACATCAAGCAATTGGTCAGTTGGTCAGCCTTCTAGCAGATCAAAGATCTAGCAGAGCAGAGAACAGCCTTCCAGCAGCAGGGACTCAGCATACCCTGGACAGGAGACAGTGTTCTTTACAGAGCGAACAGCTAGGATCAGTTAAGCTGGTGAGTTGGTCACATGGGCATCAGTTGAAATAGCCTTTTCTCTAGTCTTCAGTTGCTTTATAATATCAAGCAGGTCTTACCTTCTAATTTAACAAAATAAAATTTTAAAAGGAAGGGAGGGAGGGGAAAAGAACAACAGAAAAAAAAAGGGATATACATCAAGATTTATGTTAAAGAGTCAGTTTAATCTCCTGACATTCCTTGGAGCAGCAAGTTCAGTGTAGTGGCTTCTTCAGAAACTGTTCCACTCACCCACGACCCAGAACACCTTTTAAAACCTATCAGCAACCTTGGGAAGGGATTTTTGTCAAATGCAAAAGACATTAAGTGCAAACAATTTAAATTCAAACCCTAAAGCTGATGGAACATGAATAATAAAAATCCTATTAAACTAGTAACTCAGTAACAGCAGGTGATTGGGCCAACTCACAGCGATAATTCAACTTGGTGCATTATTCCTTCATCTATTTGAAATCTTGGAAGAGACACTGCGCAGAGAGTCTAAAGCCCTTTCTGCTGTTGTCTGAACGATGCCAGCCACAAGCATGTTTAAACACCACTGCTGCTAGCTGAGTGCCAATGTGGTTTCACTAGCAAGTGTGGGCAAAGATATTTTTTAAAACTGAAAATGATTGCTGCCAAATCATGAAACCAACTGCTAAATCTAAATCTATCTACTCTTTAAAACACACACACACAGAACCTCAGTCCATATTTGGTGAATCCGTGCAAAAATCCTTCTTGTCACAAACATACTTAACTCCAGGGCCTTAGTGAGGAACCCCTGGTAGAGAGCTCAGAACTATAATGGAAACACAAAACCATCTCTCCTCCCCTTCCTTCCACATCCAAATGAATGCGAGAGCTCGAGAGGAGAGACCCTCTCAGTGTCTGGGAACGTTCATCAACTATCTGAAGGGCATTTACCATTGGAGTTTTTTGCTTTGGAGGAAGAGAAGAAAGAGTGGATTTAAAGATACAGAAAGCCAAACCCATAAGTACCTATGTGATTATAAATGCTAAAAATGTATACATAAATCACGCACATGAATATGCTACTCCCTGCCGCCACTCCTAACTCCAACCTGGATTATTAAGTTTTTGAGAGTGAGGACATTGCCTTCCCATTCTCTGCCATCATGCTTCAGCTTTCACCAATACTTTATAAAGTGCTCTACAAAGGACAGCTCTTCAGTAAGTGGAGTATAATACGGTGGGTAAGAGAGCAGGGACTCTAGGCCAGACTGCCAGGTTCAAATACCCACTCTACCACATAATAGGCATAACCTTTCTATGTCCCAGTTTCCTCACTTAAAGGAAAAAGGCCTTTATTTAGATTTAAATTTATGTAGCCACATATGGCTAGTGACCATCAGGGACAGCACAGGTAAAGTATTTTCTAAAATCTTTGGTTTCAACCTTCTGTGATTCACAAAGTTCCTCTAGGTAAAAATGTGGGAAGCAAGTATTACAATGGACCTTAGAGCTAATCCAGTCTCTAGGGTCTGTGGACTTTGGAAGGCAACTAAAAGCAAACTCAGAGAATCCTTTAAGACAAACACAGGCCTTGGCACATTAGGAGTGATCCTGCCCGGATGCAGTGACCCTCCCCCCAATTATATTTTCCAAGCCTTTAATGGAAGCAAGTTTGAAATATCTCACTATCTGAAAAACAATAGCCTATAATACCTGGCTTAATTTATTTAACTCATCACAACAATCTTGTGAGATAGGTATGTTATTGGTCCTGCTTTACAGATAAAGAATGCAAGTCACAGAAATGTTAAGTAACTTATTCCAAGCCATCCAGCTAGAAGAGATGAACCAGGCTCTGAAGTTAGACAATTAGCTCCAGAACATTACTAAGTAAAAACAAACAAACAAACAAACAAAAACTTCTTAATGAAGAATCACACACATACAGAACAGTTCTCAGATCAAAAGTATACAGCTTGCTGGATTTTCACCAAATGAACACATCCATATCATTTCCAGTTATTACCAGTGTCCCAGATGCCCCCATCATGGCCCCTTTCAGTCACTGCTCACTCCACCCCCACCCCTCAACCATACATTAACAGAGCTTGTACCTTTAACTATTATGTTATATATCCCTGGAAGGCAGTATAAGAAGACCACATCCTTGTAACCAAAAGAATAAACGTAAACACATACACAAAGAGCAATGGCTATTTGGTAAATTCAATTCCACCTACAGTGAGAATGAGCACTTCATAGCTAAGAGGGTAACTCATTCATTCGATACATATTTACTGAACATCTACTATATGGCAAGTACTGTGTTAGGTAGTAGGTATTCAACATTGAACAAGACAGACAGACAGGGCTCCTGTCTTATACAGCTTTTAGTCCTTGGTCCAGCTCATCAACCAATAGGTGGCTTAGCGTTTAGAGAGAACTTTCTCAATAGTCTTGCTGGTGGCCGACAGCTTCAGCAGTGGTGCCGATGGTAGAGTTGAACCAGAGAAGAGCTGCCCTGGCTCTGTTCCCCAGCATTTTAACAGTATGCCCTTCAAGTCTCCTGGAATTTTGGAAAGGTGACAATTAGAGCTCTTTGCACAGCCTATCACTAAAAATAACTTTATAAACAATTTCTAAATACTCTCTTTAAAAGCAATAACTTAAGAAAAGTCTGCAGACCTAATGTAACCAGAAAGATTACAACATGAGATGGGAGATGTGGGAATATTGCATAGTTGGGGGAGGTGGGGGAAAAGGCCACCAGGGAACTCCACCCAAGCTGAAGAAGAATGATTGTTCTCTACCGACAAGCAACTGGGTAACCTCTCACTAATATTTTTCAGAGCAAGAAAGAAGCTGATGCAAGACAGTAAAAGGTCCAGGGGTATTTCCAAACATGTTATGGGATATCCAAAAGCAAAGGGACTGAAGACAGTTAAAAAAAAAAACAACTTCCATGTGCTACTGAGGGTTGAGCTACTCCCATCACTGTGACCCAGACAAGTATAAGTTTGCCTGAGAAGACTTCAGCAACTAGTCTCCTGTGGAAGTTGGATCTTAAACACACCCAAATCTTGCTTTTTCCAAAGTTGACTTGACCTTCCCCTTGAAATGCATATGCTAATATGGCCCTGGGGGATTGTGCAAACCTACCAACACACCACAAGGTCAACTGTTTAGACATTGTTGTGTGTGTGTGTGTGTGTGTGTGTTTAATGCTGAGAAAATAGCCTGGGAGCCCTGCAGGAACAGTGCCATCACTGTGTTTTTCTTATCCAAGCTGGGTTCTCACACTAGCTGGAGTTCTTGCATCTACTGTACAATGAAAACATACTGTGGGAACAACTGAAATTGCATCTCGGGGGAGGAGAGGGAGTGCATTATCTCCTGTTACCCAAGTCTATGCTCTTCCAAGCCATCCTTGTGTCAAATCCACACAATGAATGAAGCATTATCAGCCCTGAGTGCCCCAGTCTTTTTATTGTATAGGACGTATGAGAGTAAGCAGTAAATAGTACATCTAACTGTGGAAAGTTCATTAGAACTGTGCAAAAAGTTTTCAAGGGTACACAAGTCCAGAAAGGGCAGCTAGTGAGTAACAATCTGAGAGTGGCCCCAGGTTTTTCCCTATAACAGAGGAACAGGCAGCTTTGTGGTGCCACTGAGGAGCAGCCAGACTTAAGCAAAGAATTCTGCACCGTTCAGGAAGTTCTGGTGCAATGAAAAGGCTGAGCAAGAGAAAAGCCTCACTTCCAGTCATAAGAGGTCTGGACATCGAAATCCATAGCTCCCAGTCTTTCCTAGCCATGACCTCAAATTGAATACAGTGGGTCCTGGCAATTTTCTCACTCGGGAGAAGTTTGTCCCTTTGACTAACCATAATACAAAAACAGAAGCTGCCACCGCACTGGGAGATCTCAGACATCTGGGCTGATTCCATCGGAATGGCCTTTACCAATTAAATTCTTTCTACCCCTCCTCATATGCTGATGATCTTTAGAGTAAGGAGTTTGTGGGTTTCCTGTTCTTTTGCCCTTTCACTGAATGACTGTACTACACTCTTCTGCCTCACCTACCATACTTGTGCTGATGAAGTTACTATAGATATCCATGGTCTGAAATTCTCCTAATTTCCTTCTCAAATTTCTACTTTCAGACATTCCATGAGCATATCAAATGCACAAATCCAAGTTCCTTATTTTCTCACTCATCTTAGAAAAATGGTGTCATCTTCCTCACAGTTTTCTGGGCTAGGAAGTGTCATATTTGGACCCTATCTTTACCTTCAGTTCCTCATCCAATCAGTCAATCACCCTGAAAGTGTTTCATGACATCATTGCCACTGTCCATTTCTGCCACCACTTTTCTAGCTTCTTCTCCAAAAGAGTCTCCCAACTGGTAACCTACTTCCAATACATCCTGCACATTGACACCAATCTTTAATTTTTAAAAACCTGGCTCTTATCCTACAACTTCGTGAGGTCTAAAAGCCTCCATGACCCCTTTTATAAAGTAAAACTCAAACTTCTTAGTATGGTTCGTATGGAGAAGTGCTCTATGAATGAGCAAGGCACAAAGAAATGTAAGTGGACAGCAGTCCACTGCCACTTTGTTTGTAGTAACAGCAGCAACAATGAACGAAGAGGGTCCTTTTTCTGGGGTATGCAGCCTCCAATCCATCATTCATCGATTCCTTGGTCTGTAGGGAAACTGAGTTCTAAATTGACTAAAAAGAGGTAAGAACACCTAGTGGTCTCGAACCCTTGGCCATAAATGCCCTGGAGATTCTTGGGCATTTTAGGGAGGGGAACCCTGGGAGAAGTTGGCCTTTCCACTCTGATAGACAAATGCAGGTTTAGGGTTGTTCAACTTTATGTTATTGATGTGGGTAACATCATCAGTATCCACCATGTACAAGGCTGCACTCTCTGGTTCTGTAAAGTTTTTGGCTTGTTTGCCTCATTCCTCAAGAGTAGAGAAGGTGTCTTGGCCACCTTCTTTTTCCTTCTGCACCAAGTAAGGGTGGAGCACATAGCAGATGCTCATTAGATGGGCGCTAAACGAACAGATGAGTGGATGAATGAGGAAGTGGAAAAGAGATGAAGGAGAAGAGGGGAAAGAGGGAAGAAGCCAGGCACAACTAGCCATATGTGAAGGGCATGTGATCAGGCCAAACATGTTATATGCTTTCCAACACTTTCTTAAGTACCTGCAAAGGTAGGTGTTTCCCTGTAAACCATAAACCAACTTTGATTTTACCAGCGTAGGACTTTCTACACCATTAACAGAGGAAATGTTTGCCAACCTGTTCTACCAGTATAGGAATAGCTCCACAGGGTACAGGTGGACAGTAATCCACTAAAGGAAGCATGTTTCTATTGAGTAAGTTATGTCAGATAAGTCAGCTGTCCTGAATTGCCGGCAGTCTTCCCTCAGGACAAGAGAGCAAGCACAGCCTAACAAATGGTAATCCACTGGTCCTCGTGGCCAGATGAAGATCAAAACCCAAGAAGTGCCTAGTGTAGGATCAAAGTTGCCGAAATCCAGAAAGGTAACTAAATTCTGAACCTTCCATCGATCCCATTCAGCAGTTGAAAAAACTATGATTTTTTTTTATAACTAGGAGGAACACTGGATTTCAAATCAAAAGATACAGATTTGAGTCCTAGCTCTGCCCTGATTTGATTGTGTAATACTGAGTAAGTCACTTAACTACTCTGTACCTCAGTATCCTCACCTGCAAAACAGAGATAATACTTATCCTGCAGTGGTGTGAAATAACTTTATAAAGCATAGAACAAAATATGAATGTCATTTTTATAATACATTTCTACTATTAAGAATTATATTGAGTAAACCAGTATGTTTATAACCTGTTTATTACTATTACTGAAGAATGCAACCACAGAGAATGATTGGGCTTTATGCCAGTGTAGTATTTTAATCAACACACATGGAAATTGTTCAGATATTTCCTTTAATGTCATTCAGCAGCCTTATGGCAAATGACGAAGTCCCTGGAGGAAACATGAAGTCTATGAGAGTTAAGAGTAATTTTTTCCCTCTCCACCCCCTTATTGTTTGCACTTGCTGTGTCTGTTCATCTTCCTTGTTTCTTTAGGAGGCACCAGGAACCAAACCCAGGACCTATGATATGGGAAGGAGGTGCCTAATCCCTTGAACCACCTCCGCTCCCTGCTTTGTTGTGTCTCTCATTGTGTTTTTCTTCTTGTGTCTCTTCTTGCGTCATCTTGTTGCATCAGCTTACCATGCCTGCCTGTCACGTCAGCTCGCTGTCTTGCTCGTCCTCTTTAGGAGGCACTGGGAACCTCTGCTCCTTGCTTTGTTGTGGCTCTCATTGTTTTTTCTTTTTTTCTTCTTGTGTCTCTTGTTGCATCCACTTGCCATGCCTGCCCATCACACTAGCTTGCTTCTTCTTTAGGAGGCACCGGGAACTGGACCAGGGACCTCCCATGTGGTAGGTGGGAGCTCAGTCACTTGAGCCACATCCTCTTCCCAAGAGTATTTTTATAATTCATTATCCATCTTTCACGTTCCAAATCCCACCTCAAAATGTCTGTTTAGACTTGACAAAATCATCTGGCCAAAAGGAAATGTCTTCAAGGCATAACAGCAAGGTCAGACAAAAGATGGAGAGATTTGATGACATAAAAATTCTAAATGTCAACAAAGCAAAAACAAATAAATCATAAGCACAATTCAAAGGTTACAGACTGGAGTAAAGTATAGCATATGGAAAAGAAAACGTGTTACATTCCTTAAATTAAAAAATATATATATTAATTTAAAAAACTGTAAATAATCCCATTGGGAAAAAATGATCAAATGGCATGTAAAGATAATTCATGAGAGGAAATGCAAATGAGCAATAAACATATGGAAAATGCCTAATCTCCCGAGAAATTAAAGGAATGCAAACTAAAACACAACGCTATGTTTTGCTTATCAGATTGGCAAAGGTTTAAAAAAATACTCCTACTCATTGTTGGTGAACGCGTAGAAAGTGGGTATTCTCATAAACTGTTGGTGGGAATTAATTTTTTGTACAGTGTTTCTGGATGTACCTATATTTGGCAATACTTATAAAAACCTAAAATATGAAAATCCTTTGATCCAACTAATCCACATCTAGGAATTCATTCTGAGGAAATCATCAGACAAATATTCAAGATATATGTACAAAGTTAATCTTCACAGAGTTATTTATTATGGAAACTTGGAAACAACCTAAATATCCAAAGGATTAATTGAGTAAATGATGGAACCTACATATAGTGGAACATTACAAACATTGATGTAAACCTAGTTACTAGCATGAAAAAAAATCCATAACTAAGAGATTAAATGTATTCCAGCACAGTAAAAATTATCAACTTGGTTATTGCTGTTGGGTGGAATTAAGGGTGATAGTCACTCTATTTTTTATCAAGATTTTTACTATATCAAGCATGTCATAACTACTTCTATATTAAAATGGACAAGCTATTTACAAAATAGTTATTTTTTAGAAAGCAATATAACTATTCTCACAGTACTTATTTCACATTACAACATTTAAAGTATGACTTCCTTTTATCTTAGTAGATACCGAATGAGACATATTCTAGACCATTCCAACACAATATTCTCTCTGGGAGAGACTGATTTGTTTTCATCCTCATAGTCTGATATGCTAACATAAAAGCTGAAACAATACCTTAATTATCCTTTTCTAACTCCCAATCCTTCCCTAAGAATTTTTGCTTCCTTCAGATATTTTTCTGCTGCTAAGGTAAATCTCAGCTGCAAATCAAAGAACCTAATTGCGTGGAGTATTTTTTTCACACAAGGGCTGTTGGTGTCTTCTCTGCTTTTGCCTGCCTCTCTCTGAGGTAACTGAGGACCCAGGCCAGGGGTTACTTTATTCAAAAACAGCAATGTAATTCCATTTTAAAAATCAGTCAATTTTTT